>PVHX01008985.1:0-79481 GCA_004024805.1 Geosciurus inauris | reverse complement strand
TGGCAAAGATTTGTTCCCAGAATGTCGGCTCTCTGTTCACTTCATTGATTATTTCTTTTGCTGAGAAGAAGCTTTTTAGTTTGAATCCATCCCATTTGTTGATTCTTGATTTTACTTGTTGTGCTATAGGAGTCTTGTTAAGGAAGTATGGTCCTAATCCAACATGATGAAGATTTGGGCCTATTTTTTCTTCTATTAGGTGTTGGGTCTCTGGTTTGATTTCCAGGTGCTTGATCCACTTTGATTTGAATTTTGTGCATGGTGAGAGATAGGGGTTTAGTTTCATTTTGCTGCATATGGATTTCCAGTTTTCCCAGCACCATTTGTTGAACAGGCTGTCTTTTCTCCAGTGTACGTGTTTGGCTTCTTTATCTAGTATAAGGTAATTGTATGTAAGTGGGTTCGTCTCTGTGTCTTCTATACCACTGTAGAAACTAGAGTTTTTGAAGCATGCCTTGGGTTCTGGGAAACATCCCTTGGCATAGGAGTTGATGGACAGGCACACGACCTTTCTCCTAAACTCATCCCTCATTATAGACCCCGCTTCCAGCTTGCTGATCACCAGCTCACTGATCTCACTGACTTTTGTTTCCAGGATTGACAGAAACAGAGCTAATTCTAAAGCAGCACCTATACATTCTTTACAAGTTACTGAGATTGCCATGGAAACAAATGGCAAAATGACAAAACCCTGAGGGGAAGTATCCATTGCTTAATTGCTTATGAATATATATGAAAGGAAAGCAAATTTCAGGTCTGGTAAAATAATGGATCAAGTCATGAAGAGGAAATGCAAGAATAGGTAACAACACCCTCGGGGAGGCCCCCAAACAGCACTGCTAAAATCACTAGCCCTGTGGAAGCATTTTGATTAGAGTTTGACTTCAACTTCCTCAGATTCATGATGGAGTTGGGGGGAGAAGCTTGTGTTACATTGACTATTATGAGATTAAACAGTACCTCTGGGGACAAAAACAAAATAGGCAATAAATATACTTCTTGGCTGGATTTTAAATCCTTTTAAAAACATTACCTATAGTTTCACTGAGGATTAGATAAGAATATAGAGTTTCCTAAGTTTTGGTGAATTCAGTCACTTCAGGGTTTTTTCCTGAAGCAATATGAAAAGACATATCCCAGGCATTCAGGCTAGGTGTAGAGTGCCTGCATTACGACACATGAAGTACCCTTATTTTTAAACATTTTCACTTAAAGCTTACACAGTGGAGAACAAAATTAAAACTCTGGTTAAAAACTATATATTTGTTGGGGCTGGGGTTGTGGCTTAGAGGTAGAGTGCTTGCCTAGCATGTGTGAGGCACTGAGTTGGATCCTCAGCACCACATAAAAATAGATGAATAAAATAAAGGTATTATGTTCATCTACAACTAAAAAAATATTTTAAACAACTATACATTTGTTTAAAATCCTTTGTGTAAAAACTATAGGCCTTTTAGAATTCATTTTCATAGGATTTTCCTGCTAAAGTAGTTTATATAAGTTGCAGTTTTAATGGCATGGCAAGGAAAGAGCTTTTGGATATAATCTCAAACCAAACTTAATTACCAGTGTCTAGTTCTAAAGCTGGTGGGAAAGAGTCCATTTAATTCTTCTTGGAGAGTAAAGTTAAAACAAACAAAAAGATATTCATCAACATGAGGGCTGGTGTTTGGTGCTGTTACAATGGTGTTTTTTCCAGGGACAAGCAATGCCCAAATTCTGTTTTATGACTCATTCCTCCTCTATGAAGGATTCTTGACCTGACAGTGAGACTGAAGGTGCAGAAGCCAAATGGAAAACAAATGTGAGATCTCTTTCTGAGGATAATTGGTCTAGAAAAGGAACATTCAAGTGGAATACACTTAAAATATTATAGCAGACATTTAATTTGATAGGCATATGTTCTGAAAAATAAAATGAAAATTTATAAAAAAGAGTTTATTTTGTCTTGTAATTAAGAAAATGGTTTAAATGACAATTATCCCTAAATCATTTGCTCAACCAGAAATAAAGCAAGTGTTGATTTGAAGGAAGTGATAGACTGACTTTCGTGGCCCTCAATGAACCATGCTCCTTGGTTTTTGCACACTTATGAGTTCCCTCACTTATTGATTCTGGGCTTGGCCACGTGACTAGCATTGGCCAATGGGGTATTAGTTAGAGTGTCACAAATGAAGGCTCGATAAATCCTTGCACATAGAGGATTGTCCTTTTGGACTGTTTCTTCTTGGAACCCATCTGCCATGTTGTGAGAAAGCCCAGGCAGCCATATGGAGGAGCCACATGAAGGACAACTGAGACCCCTCATCAATTCTACTTGAGCTCTGAGGCAGCAGTTAGAACCAATGTCAAGCCATGTGTGTGAGGCCATTTGAAATCTAGAAATCTAGAAATCTCATCTCCAAGTCAACAATATATCAAGCACAATCACTTCCTGGTCAATCCCAAGCCATTACAAGCAGTCATAAATTGTTGCAAACCATTATATTTGGGGGTGCTCAGTTATGTAGGAATACGTATCTAAAAGAGAAACTTAACTAAAAATGGGATCCTACCATAATATGGGGCATTGGCTTTGAGTCTGGCAGAGAAATTCAGACATTTTGAAGAATAAGAAGGAGACCATTAGTGAGGGCTGGAAGGCAATGAGGACATTCCTATTGAGAGCTAGAGAAAAGAGAATCAGAGTTATTTGGTGGAAGAACAATTAACACAACTGTTTCCTGAGGTAATATAGAAAACAGAAAAGCATAGCTGGTGGACTTGTGGGTCTGGCCAAGAGGTTGCCATGTGGAATGTTGAAAGTGCCATCTGCTTCCTTTTAGCTGCCTATGAAAAAGTGCATGAGGAACAAGTTCAGCTGAAGAAGGAACTGTTCAGATTTCACACAGAATATGGAAGTAAAGAGGAGCTAGGGCTTGCTGGGTTGGATAATAAAACTTTTTCATTCCCAGCTTTTCCCAGAAAAATAAAAATCAAAAAACGACGAGGCCTTGGTTCGAAGACAAAACTCAGATACTGACAGTAAAATCCAGCCTCTGGATCAAGATCTTAGAAACATTTAAGGAGCATCTCCAAGATCCTCTTAGAGAGGCAAAAGCCTTCTAAGAGCCCTAAGGGTGTTCACTCTGATTTGCAGCCCTGGAAAAGAGGATGGCCCTGAAGAGATCGGTGAATACAGCTTCATCTAATGGTGTGCACTAAAGTTAGATATATAGGGAACTACAAAAAAAAAAAAAAAAAAAAAAAAAAGCAAATTATATATACCTGGACTAAAAAGGCAGAGAAAGTTTAAAATGAAAAGATGCCTCAAGACTTCCTAATTTCTCTGGGGAGGAGAAAAATCATGAAAGAAATCAAGTGTTCTTGGGGACCCTCCTTAGCTGGCACACTCCAACTGTCCCAGTGATGAACTGCTACAAACCCTTCAATGATCAAACTGAAACCTTCAACTTCTTAGGGGTCAGAAACCATCCATTGTTTATCTATTGAAAGAACCTAAATCCAGCAAATGTTTCCTTTGCCATTACACAGGTGAGTTGTGATAACACAGGAATAAAAGTGACCTCACGGTCCCAAATACCGGGACAAGAATATAAGCTGAAGTAGATAGTGTTTTGGGAGGTCTGGGAAGGCAATGTTTTTGAAAAAGTGTCAGAATTGATCTGGTGCAGCAAAACTAGGAAACATGATCTGATACTTTTGATGTTTCTGTTACTTCTGTATAATTGTCTCCATATGAAAAATAAAAGGAATAAAGAAACAAGCTACAAAACTTGAAAAAGGGTATCTCAGAAGGCAGTGGGTAGAGGTCAGTGGCTTGGAGAATCCCTCCCAGGGGCAGAACTGGGTTATATTCAGGAAGCTGCCTACCTGTGCCTGCCTGGATTTCAGAATTGTGATGGACCAGTAACTGCCGTGCACCTCCCATGCCGAACTGAAAGTGTCTATTGCCCCACCAGATCAACTGACAGAATTGTGAGAAATATCACATTGTTACTGTTTCAAATAATGAAAAATATGGGAGGATGGTTTTGCAGCAATAGATATGCTGAAAAGTAGATTAATACTTTTTAGATAAAATTATATAATAGCAGGACAAAATATTTTACTTTATATTTGACTTTTGCCATATCAAAAAAGATGATATTTTTATTAAAAGAAATACAAGAATTTTATCCCATTTTTCTTGAGTGTTTTGTTTACTCCTTTGATAGTGAAATAACATTCTAATTATCTTTCATGACACATGCTTGTGGGTTTTCTCTTCAATTCACTAGTCAAATTGCGCTGTATTCTCATTTGTTAATAGTAGGGCATATCTGCAATCATTATTCTCATTAACTTTATAAAATATTTTTTACATTTGCAATATATTAAAAAATTTCATTTCACAGTAGGTTTCCACTATACTTGAAATTTTTATCTGTTATTAAGTTGGTGAATAGATACCAATGTTTTGAAAGGAGGAACATTTGGTTGGGGATTAATTTTATAATTGGTCAGTTTATTAATAGACATTTTTGATTTATCATGATTTCATTTCTATTGAACAACTCAGCTAGTGGATTCTCAGAGTAAGGGGGCCCTACACTACTTTATTTATGGCTGAACAGGTCCTAGTACCAGCTGATGCTGGGCTTTCTGGTAAAGTTGAGTTGAAGCATGTGACTTAGGCTCATGGTCTAAGAGAGACTTTCTGCTTTTCACCCTGAATTTAAATCTTGGCAACAAACCACTCAGGTGTAAGTTTGGGGAGGGAGAAAGTCAGAGAGAAGTCTGGATTCTTAGATTAGGTACTGGCTCATTTTTATACATGTTGTTACATGTGTGGACCATGAAAAAGAGGTGGGGGGGCGCTGGTTCTGAGAAGAGAGCTTCTGCAATCTGCAGGAGGAGGGTAAAGAGAGCCTTTAATGGAACTGTGAGCCTGTTCACTGGTAGAGGTGAGCCAGTGAATATGCTAGGCTGTTATCAATAACTGTGGTCATGTTTCATCTCTTGTGGCAGGATGGGGCGAGGAGAGTGGCAGACAAAGGGAAAGCAAGAAAAGAGAACTAGGGAATTCCACCCCTCTGCAATATCCATCTTCTTGGAGAGAACCTACCCATTGGATGATGGGAGAGTGGGAAGCCACAAAGAGAAAGGAGGTAAGGGTCATGTTGTGAGGGCTGGTCACTCTCCATTTCTGCCCTGTGGAAAGGAGGAAAGAGAACTGAACACAGGAAACCACACCTCTGGGCAGAATTATTTTAGCAACAGACTAGGAGCAGCTGGTCACAGGAGTGAGCTCTTATGTGAGTTAAACCTCTCAGAATTCATTGCTGAAAAAAGCTGCAAGTATTTTTTGAAGCCAACTTCGCCTAAAGTGATACTAGAACTGGGAGGGAGTTGACTTCAAGAGAGGACCAAAGTGGAGAGAAAAGCTTTGAAGTGAAAATCTGGAGCCTGCTGTAGGATTACTTTGTGACTGATTGATAAGACTTAAAAAATGGAAAGGAAATGATGATACTCTGGATGGATTAGTTTTATAAAGGTTTTCCAGAAATACATCTACTTGGATTGGTAAATATTAGACTTAGTTATTTCCACAAAAAGCTACGTTTTGCAAACAATGAATTGAACATTTATAACTAGATAGCTATAATCTACCCTGCCCTCCATTTTTTAGCCTACTTTTTTTTTTTTAGTTTGAACACACAAAATGCTTGATAACAGTACTAAGATGACCTGTACTTAAATCACAGGACAGAATCACCTCTATTAAAATGACAGGACAAAAACTACATGGACTTGCTCCTGGAAGGATCACTTAAGCTAAACTAAATGTATTTAGAATTCTTATAGACAATGGCTCATGTGCTAAAATCACCCCCTAAAAACATACCATGTATTCATGTGCAGAGAACATTTAAAGTAAATAAAGTCAAATGAACCTCCAAAAGGCTCAAGTTGTACATTTATATTTAGTTACAGGACATGTTCCTTCCACAAATATTTGAATGTCTTGTTTAGGGCCAATCATCATATCTATTATTCATATTATGAATGCAGGTTGGGGAAACTCATTGCAAAAAGTAATACTGTGTCAAGTGCAATCACCAGCACTAAGTCATGATGTTTTTAAATGGAACTAAGTCAGTAATGGAAAGTCTGGACAAAGGAAATATTCTCCCACAAAGTAACTTACCTTAGAAGTAGATGTTGCTGAAATCCTGATCTCATGGTGCCTCTGTGATGGCAGCACAGATGGCAGGCCAATACCCTGCTGAGAGCAAGTGAAGAATCGTTGATGCTGCCTTTGGGACCTTATTGTGAATGAACCAGTTGGACTTTTTCTTAAGGCCAAAAAAAAGGGCTGAAGTTTAATTTTTATTTCTATTTCAGAGCAATCTTTATTAAACCTTTTAATATATTATTTTTCCCGTCAACATAAGAATACCAAACTTCTTTCACACTTTCTATTCATTTCTCAACAGTCTATCAAGATGTCCTACCAAGCTGAAAATCCTGTGAGATCCTTCCTTGGGAATGAGAAACTGCCCCTCCAGTAAGCTTTTCAATAGGATCTTGAGACTTCTGGGCAGCTGGCAGAAACATTGAACAAGCAAATTGAATCACACAGGCGTATGCATGCAGGGAGTCTTTATAAACTTTCCCATGTATGCTCTTCTACCAGCTTCACACATTCTCTGAGCAGATATTGATGTACTGCGATGTCAGGCAATATATCAGAGGTGACAATTTGGTCAGCAGCTGTCGCGTGGGCCAGCTGCAGGTCTTCCCTTCAGCAGGAAGGCTCTCCCCTATTAAGAACTTTGCTCCACTCTTCCACTCACGAAGACTTCTGCCTCATCCCCAGGAGACTTCACTTCCTCTGGGAAAGAGGTCCTTACTGGCAGCGCATCAAGAAAGCCCAGAGCAGCTTTATGATAATAACCACATACCTCTGCAGCCCTCTTGAACTTGGATTATTATTATTTTTTAAAATTTCATTCGAAGGACATAGATGTGAACGGAATGTCAACAAGACCCTCCTCGCTGTCAGTTGGAGGGTTTGTTATGCTCTGATGTGTGAAGGGAACTTCTGCTTTGGACCGGCTCACCTGGACCCTGGCACACCTGTTCTTCGTCTGGTCAGTGCTGTGGACCATTTGAATGAAGGCATTTCTGAAGATGTTGAATAAGGAGATTTTCAGATCATTCTTTTCTGGGTAAAGGTCATATCTTAAAGCCTAATTTGATTCTCCTTATCTTATTGATAATACCAGTTGGACTGCGGATGGATATTTGTGAAAAGCAGGCAGCTTCGGGGTCTCGTTCATTACTGTAACCCATGCCTGGAATCATGACCAACGTGTATCTGTGGACAGGTAAGTATTGAAAACTATTTGTTGATAAAAAAAAAACTCTTTGTTGAAATATAGATGTTTAACCATTAATTCCAAGGTCAAAATGCTCAGTTGATGTCTACTATTTCTATTTGTTATCCGAAAATTTGGACAAGAAGATATTGGGAATTTGGTTTGATGGTCTTAAAACAGGAACTCTTACAACTTCACATCATTTCCTTGAAAAAGTTGAGTCCTCTGTTTCCATTTTGTCACCATGAAAGGTCCTTTGGCAACGCTTCTCCATGACCATAGATCGTGGGGCAAGTGTGTTGCTTTGCTGAAGCACTTACAGCAGCTAATAAGGAGCAATACATTTCTCCAAACCTAGCTCCTTGTTTTTCAGAAACGTTGAAGCTTAAAATGCAAAGATTATGATGTCTGTTCAGGGTTCAATTCTTTTGTTCTTAGCCTCTCCTGAGAGGACAGAATTATCATGGACTCAGTCCTGGAAGGCTCACTTCAGCTAAATTGGATGAATTTGGAATTATCATATATGATGGCTCATGTGCTAAAATTGCCTCCTAAAAACAAACCATGTTTTAATGTGCAGAGAAGGAAAATGTGCATTCTGTCTCAGTGTTCCCATAACATTCCTTTTATAGAACAAGATTCCATTGGAGGCTTAACTACAAAGTTATCTCTTAGAAAGGAGGCCCCATTTGGGAGCCCAGGGACCCCAGGCAGGGAGTCCTAACCTTAAGTCCATTCTCAGCACCCCCAACTGCCTATAGTTATGTGACCCTGGGCAAGGCATTCAACCTCTGGGGACATCAACTTCTTTATCTATGAAATAACATTGGCTTCCTGCCTCCAAGGACACCAGAAGGAAGAATGAGTTCACATTTACATTACACACTGGGAGCCTCCAAGAAAGGCCCCATAGGACTAGGAAATCTGATCTATTTAATAGGAAGAGTGTCTTTTGTTTCTGATTTCATCTCTGCTTAGGCCTTCTGGGTCCATTCCCTATATACAGTATTTAAATAGACAAATAGATAACTCTGACTCATACTTTCTGGGGGGTTTGTTTGTTTGGTCTATTGTTAACCTTGAGGTAGGGAACTTTGGGGAAGATGACTTGGCTGCTACTACAAATATCTGACTTAGGACCATGTTTAGGCACCAGCAGAAGGGATTCTGTATTGAAGAACAGTGGCAGGCAGAGATGGAGTGGCCTAAACTTGGAGTTCTTCAGAATGTTAAGTCCCCGGGGCCTAGCAATAGCACATCTTATGTGTCCTATGTCTGTAGAATCTTCCCAGAGCCGCCATACAGCTGATACTTAGTTTGGTCTATTTAACGAGAGAATTAACCAGAATTGCCATTGCAGCCTGCTTCCTCGCCGGCTCTGTGGCCCGCTTTCCTTCACTGTAAATGGGAAGAACGAACACCACCCGGGCTGTTGTTCCGGTTCCAGGGGTGATAGGCGTAAAGTTCCCGGCACGCAGACGCTCAGTCACAGTGACTGCTGTGGTGATTGTTAGCTCTTATGTCACTAAAGCCAGGGGACTGTTAGTCAATTTTGCATCACTGTGACCAAAATACCTGACAAGAACAATTTAGCAGCAGAAGTTTGTTTTGGCTCACAGTTTCAGAAGTCTCAGTCCACGGTCGGCCGACTCCATCGTCTGGGCCTGAAGTAAGGCAGAACCTCCGGCAGAAGAGTGCGGCAGAGGAAGTTTGCTCAGATGACAGCAGCTAGGAAGCAGATGGGGGCTTTGAAGGGGCCAAGGACAGATATAGCCCAAGACTATAAACTCCCCATAATTAATCCACCGATGAGGGCAGAGCCCTAATCGTTGCCTAAAAGCCCCACCTATGAAGCTTACTGTATTGAGGATCATGCTCACAACACATGAGCTTTCAGGAGGACATTCTAGATCCAAACCATAAGAGGGACGCAGGGCATTACGGAGGCAAGAGTGTGGGTAGGTGTACATCCTGGCCTCTTACATATCAGCTGGCAGAGAGCAAAGCGTTTACCCTTTCAGAATTTGGTTCCGCATCTGTACAAACCAGCTCAATTACTAGAATATAGTCCAGAAAGACAGTCTTGTATGACTGTATATGTGGAAAATACATTCCACATATTTATGATACAAAATAACCGTGTAACTACCACCAAGGTCAAACCGTGGAATATGGCCAGAAGCCCACCAGAGGCCCACAGATTATTTATTTACTTATTTATTATTTTTATGTTATTTTTGGTTACACATGACAGTAGAATGTATTTTGACATATCATACATACATGGAGCACACCTTCTCCTTCTGTCATATGGTGCGGAGCTACACTGGTTGTATATTCATATATAAACATTGGAAAGTTATGACTAATTCATTCTACTCTCTTTCCCATTCCCATCCTGCTTCCTTCCCTCTATTTCCCCGTCCAATCTGGTGAAACCTCCTCCACCCCAGCATATTGTGAGTCAATATGATAAGTGGATAACACTTATCAGAGAAAATGTTTGGCTTTTGGTTTTTTGGAATTGGCTTATTTCACCTAGCATGATAGTCTCCAGTTCCATCCATTTACCAGCAAATGCCATATTTCATTCTTCTTTATGGCTGAGTAATATTCCATTCCCATAGATTATACTCCACTTTCACTTATATCACATGTATGCCATTTATGATTTTTTTTAAAAAAATGTGATATTCTATTTGAATACATGAATGTGCTACAATTTATATACCGCTCCCTGAATGTTGGCAATTTGAGTTGTTCCTACAAACTACATTAAGTTCTTATGAAGTACAGTCTATTTTGTTCTCCTGATATTACTGTTGATTTGCACCAGTTACCATTTTGTTTAAAGCATTATGGCTGTGCTGTATACTATTTTAATATCTGAAAGGGCAAGTTATTCTTATCAATCTTCTTTAAAACATCATAACTCTTCCATTTATTTATTAATTTCTCTTCTCTTTCTTATTTTGAAATATACTTAAACTTACATTAAAGTTGAAAGTCCAAAAATTTTCTTCCTGTACTATTTGAGAGTAAGTTACTACACAATGCCCCGTCACCTGTAAATACTTTGTGTGCGTCGGGGGAGGGTACTGGTGATTGAACCCAGGCCTCACACATGCTTGGCAAGCACTCTATGATCAGCTACGTTCCCCAGCCTTTAAAAACTTTTTTTGAGATAGGGTCTCACTAAGTTTCCCAGGATGGTCTTAAACTTAGGATCCTCCTGCTTTGCCTCCCAAGTAGCTGGGAATTATTCTAGGTGTGCACTACACATATAACTAGACCTACATACAATCACAGGTGTACATAGCAAGGGGTTACAGGCATGTCCCACTGTACCGCATGGAATATGGCTTCTTTATTTAGCCTAATTATTTTGAACTTCATCTGTGTTCTGAGGTGTATAAACAGTTCATCACTTTATTGCTGAGTAGTATTTCATTGTATGTCACACTTTATCCATTTATCTGTGGATGGACTTTTGGGCTGTTCCCAGTTTTTGGATATTACAAATAAAGCTGCTGTAGACATTTATATACAAAGGCTTTGTGTGAAATGTGCTTTAATTCCCTTGAATAAATACATAGGAGTAGAATGGTTCCATCAGACGTTTAACTTTTCATGCAAATGTCTCACTGTTTTGCAAAGTAGTTGTACTGTCTATGTTCCCACTAGTAGTGAATGAGAGCTCTAGTTCCTCCAGTTCTTGGCAATACTTGATATGGCCATCAGTCCCTTTGATTTTTGCCATTCTAATAGGTGTATAGAGGTAGCTCATAATGATTTAAATCTGCATTTCCCCAATAACTGATGACATTGAGTATCTTTTTATGTGCTTATCTGGCATTCTTACATCTTTTTTCTTTGGTAAATTGTCTATTCAAATCTTGCCCATTTCTATTAGGTTGTTTTCTTACCATTGAGTTTTAAGAGTTCTTTATATATTCTGGATCTGCCTTCTTTATCATACATATACTTCACAAAAATTTTCTTTTTTATTTTATTCGTGGTACAGTCGGTTGAACTGAGCAGTTCTCTATCACTAAGCTACATCTCCCCTAAGTCCCCTTCTTATTTTCTAGTTTGAGATAGGGTCTCA
Organism: Geosciurus inauris; assembly: GCA_004024805.1. NCBI lineage: Eukaryota > Metazoa > Chordata > Mammalia > Rodentia > Sciuridae > Geosciurus > Geosciurus inauris. The sequence continues at coordinate 68,009 of PVHX01008985.1, read as the reverse complement.
CTAAGTTACCCAGACTGGCCTTGAACTTGCGATCCTCCTGCCTCAGCCTTCTGAGTAGCAGGGATTATGGGTGTGCACCACCATGTCCAGCATTTGTAAGTATTTTCTTCCCATCTATGGCCTGACATTTCATTCTTTCAACAGTGTCTTTTGAAAGAGCAGAAATTTTATTTTTTTATGAAGTCCAATTTTAATCTAACTCAAGTTAGTGGAGGTTTTCTCCTAGAAATTTTGTAACCTTTGTGCCATTTGTTTCAGTAACTATCCTTTTCCAAATGAGTTGCCTCTGCAGTTTTATAGAAAATCAGTTCTTCACACATAGGGTTATTCTAGGCTTCCTTGTCCTGTTGGCTTGTTTGTTTGTGTTTGTATCAAAGAGCTAATGATGAGTCTTGAAATCAGATAACGTTTAGCCTTCTAATTTTGTTCTCTATTTTCTAAGTTGTTCTGGTATTCTAAGTTTTTGATATTCTGTATAAAAATTTTGGATATGCATGTCAATTTCTACCAAGATGTCCACTCGAGTTTTCTTTGAGATTGCATCAGTGTGGTAAGAACTGACACCTTAACAATATTGTGTGTCTGTACCTATGAAAAAAAGTGTATATGTATATGTTATATATCTATAAATATATGTATTTTTCAGAATCTTCTTTATTTTCAGTAATATTTTGCACTTTTCAATGTATGTATCTTTCACATTTTTATCAGATTTGTTCCTGACTTTAATATATTTTGATGCCATTGTAGTGGTATTCTTTTTTTTCCTTTTCTTTTTACCAACAAACTGATTTCCAATGTTTTTTGTTTGTGTACAGAATACAACTGACTTTTTGCCTATCGATCTTGTATTCTGTACTTTATTAAACTTGCTTGTTATTTCTAGTAGCATTTTTGCAGATTCATTTGACTTTTTCTGGATAGATGACCTCATCACCTGCAAAAAGAGTCTTACATCTTCCACTTCAATCTGGATGCTTTTCTTTCTTTTTAGTTACTTATTGCTCTGGGTAGAACCTCTAGTACTATGTTGCATAGAAGTGATAGGAGTGGGCAGCCTTGTCTTTTCCTCATTTTAAGGAAAAGCTCTTAGTCTTTCATATTAACTGTAATGTTCTCAATAGACTTTTCAGAGACACTTTTTCTCAGGTTGAGGAAGTTCCCTTCTATTGATAGTTTTCTGAGAATTTTTATCAAGAATCTCTCTTTTTATGGGACTGGGATTGTAGCTCAGTGGTAGAGCGCTTGCCTTGCATGCGTGAGGCACTGGGTTCGATCCTCAGCACCATATAAAAATGAGTAAATAAAGATATTGTGTCCATCTACAACTAAAAAAATTTTTAAAAGGAATCTCTCTTTTTATGTATATATGGATATTTTTTTTTTTTTTGGAACTGGGGACTGAACTCAGGGGAACTCGACCACTGAGCCACATCCCCAGACCTATTTTGTGTTTTATGTAGAGACAGGGTCTCACTGAGTTGCTTAGCACCTCGCCATTGCTGAGGCTGGCTTTGAACTCGCGATTCTCCTGTCTCAGCCTCCCTAAGTGCTGGGATTACAGGCTTGCGCCACCGCGCCCGGTGTATGGATATTTTTAAGTATATATTTCTGAAAACATCAAAACTTGAAATTGCACTAAAGCTTTTGGGATAAAGATATAAATTCACACACAAATTTATACACCACTATATTTATTTTTTAAAATAATTTTTAGTTATACATGGACTCAGTGTCTTTGTTTATTTATTTTTATGTGGTGCTGAGGATTGAACCCAGTGCCTCACACATGCAAGGCAAGTGCTCTACCACTGAGCCACAACCCCAGCCCCCACAACTACATTTATTTCTATATCTATTATTAATATTTAAAACCACAAATTCATATTACATCCCCACAAAGTCAAATTCTCTACCCTTCCCTACATATGATTCCTTTCTCTAATACTGGGAAAACTGGGGTCTGTTATCCTTAATATATTTATTGGACCGCCTGTTGTGCCTGCCACCATCCCACAGCTCCTGCAGATACATCCACATCATATTTGGGCTCTGAGTCACTGTTCTGCTGGTGCCTGTCCTGACATCAACATTCTCCTTACTCTGCTTGGCCGTCAGTTCCCTGGCTGGGGCTCCCTTCTGAGTGGACAGCCATCTCACCCCAGCCATGCTCTGAAACCTGGTGCTGGAGCATCCCCTTCCACGTGGAAGCCTTTCCTCCTTGTTCATGCACTGACATCCCATGTGGATGGCTTCTTCACCCCTGCTGCCTTCTGATACTCATGTTAGAGTGCACCCCGTGAGGCCCCTCCTACTCTATGTAGACACTGACTGAGTGAAGCAGTGCAAAGCCTGCCATCCCACTTGTTCATCTTCTCACCTCTGGACTTGAAACCCTCGTGACAAGCTACTCTTCTGCAGCCACTCCCTCCTAACCCTGTTTGGGCTCTAACATCTTGCACAGGCTCACTCCTCTGCATTGACACCCTCCTCACCCCTTGTGGCTCATCCCTGCAGTGGGAAGTCCTGGGCAGAAGCTTCCCATTTCTTGTTTGGACCTTCCATCTCTCCTCCTGCCCCAACTTGGAGACTTCATTTGCCTGGCCCTAACTAAAGACTTTTAGGACTAAGTTTTTTAGAAAAGGAAATGAAGAGGAGAAGGAAGAAATTACTCAGAAATTACTCATTTATTTTCCACAACTTAGACTAATTTTAAGAAAATTCCATGGCATTTTGACATGGGTTTTTAAAAATTACAGCAGGAGGAAATGAAATATTGACAGTACCAGATCTATCTTCTTTCCTTTTTTTGAAGCAAGGTCTTTGTTCCCCAGGTTGGCCTTGAACTCATCTCTTCCATTCAAAGCCTCTTGTTAGCTGGGATTACAAGGCTACACTGCCCTACCCTGATTCTTAGGTCTATCTTTAGAAGGTTCAGCTTCATCACTGTAGAGATGTCTCTCATAAGGCAAGCATGGCCATAATTAATGGCAATTTGTTTGGGGCTGGGATCATGGCTCAGTGGTAAAGCACTTGCCTAGCATGTGTGAGAAACTGGGTTTGATCCTCAGCACCACATAAAAATAAATAAAATAAACTAGTATCCACCTACAACTAAAAAAAAAAAAAAAAAAAATATATATATATATATATATATATATATATATATATATATAGAAACCTATATATATATAATCATTAAGGTCAGACCTCAGCCCAGTGTCCTGGGACCCAGAGATATTCCCTTTATGAAGGCAATAAAAAATATATTAGTGAGGGGGAGAACCTGTATCCTTGAAAATCTCTGCGGTTGCTCTTCTTTCTAGGCAAGGTATGACTGTAGAAGATGCCACGACTGAAGTGGGTTCCCTGATTTCAAAGGAAGCAGTGGGATTCTGAAGTCGCAGGAGCCAAGTGGCAGTACTTAACTGCTGAGGGAGTGAAGTATATCATGAAGAGTGGGAGGGCCATGCTAGTATTCAGAACATTTTGATTGGCAGACATCTTTGCCAGTGGTCATGATGTACTCTAAACTGAATGCATGGACATTCCTAGAGAAATGCCTGATCTGTATATTATAGGAAAAACTAAGTCTGGTAGCTGAAAATCTGATCCAAGTTGCCACAAAGGAGAGTTAGAGCCTCTTACTGGGTTTCCAGACATAAGTACATTCACAGATGCAGAGCAATTTAGACTAAAGCGTAGGTCAAGTATCCTTGAGGAAGAACTTGCAATCACCAAAGTACACATCATAAATCTTCCTTCAAGACTTCTCCAAAGGGTCCCGGATTGATTTACTAAAAGTCCCTTGTGTTGTAAAAAGGAAGTACCCAGGCCCTTTGAGGATTACTAGATACTGGATCTGAATGGACACTAATCCCAGGAGGGCCCAAAGTACCACTGTGGCCCAAAAGTCAAAATGAGATCTTATCATATTCAGATAAAACATGTATTTTAGTACAAATAAGACCAATGTTGGAATAAATTGGTCCAGAAATTCACCAGTGGTTATTTCCCCAGCTCATGAAGGAGTAATTGGAATAGACACAATCCACAACTAACAAATCCTGACATTTGCTCTCTGACTCAGAGGTGGTGGCCATTATTGTAGAAAGGGTAAGTGGAAACCTCTACAACCTTCATTCTTACCAAGAGAGTAAATCATGAGCAATTCTTTATCTCTGGGGGACAGCAAACATTAATGCTGACATCAAAGATCTGAAAGAAGTGCAGGTGGTAATATCACATGCCCTCATCAATCTCCTTGGATTTCCAAACTTGGCTCATGCAAGAGTCACATGCATCTTAAATAACAAATGAGGTCTACTAGATGGTGACTAAAGTTTCACATACTGTTCCAGAGGGAGCATCTTTCCTGGTGAAAATCAGCATGTGCCTTTGCACGTGCTTTGCAGTTACCTACGGAAAATTTCCCCCATGCTGATGTGTAAAGACTACCAGAAACAGTTTGCTCTTACTTGTCAGGGTTCACAATGTACTTTCATACATTGGGTTCACAATGTACTTGCATGCATTTCAGGCACCAGGCTCCTGCTCTCTGCCACATTTATTCTGCAGAGATGTTGATTACCTTGATATTTCACAAAACATACACTAGGCCCCGTCATTGATGACATTAATGAAGTCATCAAGGGACATGAAGTTCATAAAGTATCAGGTATTGTAGAGGTCTTCGTAAGATATTTGGAACAGGAGATGGGAGGGAGATAAGCCCCATAAAAACTCAAGGGCCTGCCACATCAATGAAGCTTCTCAGGGTTCAATTGTCAGTTCTCAAGGTGAAAGTAAAGTGGTTGCTCCTTGGACCACCTACAATGGAAAAAGAGGAAAATTGTTTTGGTTAGCCTTTTTGTCTTGTGGGGCAACACAGATCACATTTGAATGTGCTATTTAGAACCATCTACAAAGTCACATGTAAAAGCTGCTAGTTTCAAGTAGAAATGAATAATAGAAGGATCTGCAGCATAAGACACCACATCACTGGAGTGTTATTATTCATCAAGTCTGGTGACACTTAAAGTGCCTATGCAAAAAAGGAACACTGTATGGAGTCTCTTGCAAGCACCAACTAGATAATCAGTGCCAACCTCTAGGATTAAACCCAGGTCCTCAAATGCTAGGTAAGTGCTCTTCCACTGAACCACACACCAGCACCCCTCTTTTTCCCAAAGGCATAGACAGGTTAGCCCTTTTAAAATTTTATTTTGAGACAGGGTCTCACTAAGTTGCCCAGACTAGTCTTGAGCATACAACCCTCCTGCCTCAGTCTCCCAAGTGGCTGATATTACCAGCTATACCACCATGCCTGGCTGAACCAGACAAATCTATGCCTTGTTATGGATATGACTATTTTCCTTTGGAAAAATAGCTTCTCTTTTGACATCAGCCTTGCTTGAGATTGGATGTCTAACAATGGTAGGTTGGGTAAACATGTGAACTGAACTTATCATCATGATCTAGGTTTTATCTGACCTACCCAGCCAGAAGGCTCTGTGAGTACAACAGCAGTCTATCATCAAACAGAAATGGTATATTAGGGCTTGGGCTTGGGTAGGTCCAAAAGGTAGAAGTTAGTTTCCCATGCAAGTGGCGTATATTGTTTGATTCTGAAGATATACTGCCCTTTCTCCCTCGTTTGGTCAACGGTCTGTTGGAGATGTTCCTTATGACAATGGATTAAATCCTTTTCTGTTGATACAACACAATACCAGAGGCTAAGAATTTTATGAAGAAAAGAGGAGGATAAATTAGTTTACAGTTTTGGAGACTAAAAGTTAAAGAGTAGGCAGCCCTATCAGTTCAGCCTCTGGCAAGGGTCTAATAACAGATGGCATTGTACAAAAGGTGAAAAATCACATGGTGAGGCAAGGTCAGAGACCAAGGGAAGGGGGACAGTCCGGCTTTTTTAGTACAACTCACTCTCATAAGAACTGAGTCCATAAGACCAGCATACATCCCTTCCAACAGTGATATCTTCAGGGACCTAGTTACTTCCCACTAGGCCCCAGCTCTTATAGGTTCCACTATCTCTTAATACTAGGGGACCACTGGAGACCAGCACTGGAGACCCTTGGGGTACAAACTAAATCCAAACCACAGAAGACAAATTGGCTAAGAAAGAGATAGCTCAAGTCTATTTTACTGTTCATTCTGTATTATATACAGGTCCCACTCAGGGATGATCCTGAAGGACAGGGTGAAGGAAAATTCACCCTGGGTAGAACTCTGAGGAACACATTTAGTTATCCATCTCACAGACAGAATAAATGAGTCTTAGAATCAAGGAGTGTAAGGGCCAGGAGAAGATTGGTGATAAGGACATGTGGGGGAAGATGGATACAAATAGACCTCTCAGAATGGTCACAGATCATGAAGACATTTGTATCTTATGTGAATGATGACCCTAGAGCATTCGGTGAAGAGGAGGTTCTTAGTAAGTGGGTGGAAGAACCATGCCCTCTGGGGTGCCAGGCAGTCCCTCGAACCTATGAGCAGAATGGCCATGGTGAGAGGGAGACGGGCCAGTCATTGGCAACCATATGGGCTTCCCTTGACCAAGGCTGGCCCGGCTAACAGAACTGCTGAGGGCCTACCAAGTGTCAACAAGAAATCAATATTAGCTGGGCGCGGTGGTGCACACCTGTAATCCCAGCACTTTGGGAGGCTGAAACTGGAGAACTGCGAGTTCAAAGCCAGCCTCAGCAATGGCGAGGCACTAAGCAACTCGGTGAGACTCTGTCTCTACAGAAAACAAAAAAAATAGGGCTGGGGATGTAGCTCAGTGGGCGAGTACCTCTGAGTTCCATCCCTGGTACCAAAACAAAACAAAACAAAAACAAAACCAAAAAACAAAACAAAAAAACCCATAAAAAAATGAAAAAACAAAAACCAAAAACAACAACAACAAAAAATCAATATTGACCCCCTAATATGGTCCTATTCACCTGAGGAACCAGCAAGACACCTGGTAGCAGGTTAATTATATTGAACCACTTTTATCTTGGAAGAGGTAGAGATTTTTGCTGATTGGAATAGACACTGTCTGAGTCTGGGTTCGCTTCTCCCCCCATTAATGCTTCTTGTAGTAATGCCATCTGTAGAGTCACTGTAGAGTCACATTGTCCCCCATCCTGGAATTTCCCTTGGCATCACTTCTGATCAATTCCCGCACCATTGCTTCTTTCAAAGCAATAAAGTACAAACACAGGGCTGGTAGCCACAGAATTAACTGGCCTTACACCACACGCTACATCACAAAGAAGAAACTGGCAAATTTTTGAAAGGCGTAATGGCTTAGGAAAGACTCAGTTATAATGTCAGTTGGGAGTCAACACCCTGAAATCACGGGGTGCTGTCTTAAAGGATACTGCATATTCTCTGAAACAGAGAACAATGTATGGTATTATCTATCTCATAACCAGAATAGATGAGTCTTGGTTGAGGGGTGGAAGTGGCTTGATTCATGATTAAATCCAATAATTCATTCATGGGATTTTTGTTTCCCATTCTGGTTACCTTGAGCTCTGCTTATTTGAAGGTCTTAGTCGTGGAAGTGTAATTCCTCACCAGGTGACACATCAATGGCTCCACCAGGTAAAGAACCCCAGCCAGCAACGCCTCTGCCTGCTCTTACAGAGAAGGAAGACATGACCCATGTCTCCTCAGAATCCATAAGAAGGACAATCTTTGGAAAGGGCTCTGGAAAATACATTCTGGATAGTACTGGAAGAGTTTTTGTTCTGCTAATTTTATACAAGAAGAGGGAACACCGCATATATGCTGCTTTTTTATTTATTTGCTTGTCTAAATGGAAAGAGAAGTTGAGGTTTTAAGGTCAGTAGAAGTAGACAAATCTTTTCCAGACCTCTGAGGCGCTCGATGATGCAATTAAAAAGAAGAGCTTTATTTTTTCTTTTTCTTTTCTTTTACTCTCCTGTCTCTGTTATAATGTAGGACTAAAATAAAGCAGGGCTCCTGGATAACATAACATTAATATTAGGTAAGTCACTCAAATTGTCCAGCTACCACTTAGGGAATACATCAAGCTTCTTACTAATCATTTATTCTATAAGCATCCCAAACAAAAGGCCAACTTGTGCCTCTAAGACATTTCCTATATTTATTCATATTCTATGTTGGGTTTAAGGTCTTGGACTCTAGAGTCTAATGGCTGGGATTTGAATCCTGGCTCACTTTCTAGATGTGTGATCTTGGGTAAGTCATTTAACCACTCTGTGCCTAAGTTTCCTTATCTGCAAAATGAACATAGAGTAGTGTTCACTTTGGAATTGTTTGGAGATTTAATTAAGATAACGTATGTAAAGTCCTTGCAACTGTCCTTGCTATGGAGCAAGCAATAAATAAACATTAGCAATTGTTAATATGATAATTTGGCAGTGCTGACTCTAAGTCTGCTCTACAACAAAACAAATCATTTTACATCCCTTTTCTTTCTTTAGCAAACCTGCAGAACCTCTGCTAAACAACTACTAGGGGCTGAATTGTGTCCCCCACCCACTTCCCCACTCATATGTTAAAAGTTCTAACCCTCACTCAAACTGAATATATTTGGAAATAAGACCTTTAGGGAAATAACTGAAGTTAAATGAATTCCTAAAGGTGGGACCCTAATCCATTGGACTGGTGACCTTATCAGAAGAGGAAGAGTCACGGGGAGATCTGTCTCTGCACAGCACACAAAAGAAAGGCTACTTCTTGCTGTGAGGACCTGCAGGAAAGAGAGGCCACATGGACACCAATTCTGGCTTCTTGATCTTGAACTTTATCCTCCAGAACAGGAAGAAATAAATATCTGTTGTTTTAGCCAGGCAGCGTGCAGTATTTAGTTATGGCAGCCCTAGGCAACTAATATAATAATATTATAAAATTTTATAATTTAAATATTCAGTAAGAGACAGTTTAGCTAGCACTCAAGAAAAACAGTCTCTGGTGTTATCCTTGAATACCTGTTGTGTGGCATTCTACCATGGCAGGCCACAGCAGGGTCATACACCCTTGGTAATGCTGTCCCCTGGGTTCCTGTTGACTAAGTTTTTCCTACAAAACTTTCAGGGATTCACTGTCTTTGAGGAGTTCACTCTTGCTTCCCCCTGCTTTGGGGTCCATCACAGCATGGGTGAGAATAAGAATTTGGTTGAGGGGCTGGGGCTGGGGCTCAGTGGTAGAGCGCTTGCCTCGCATGCGTGAGGCCCTGGGTTCGATCCTCAGCACCACATACAAAGCAATAAAATAAAGACATTGTGTCCATCCACAACTAAAAAAAAAAAAAAGAATTTGGTTGATTGGGTCACTTATCAGTGACTACTGTGCTCCTTGAGTCCCTTAAGAGCTTGATAGTGGTGCCTAGAATCTTGACCCTTCATTGTCTGAGGATACCCAAAGCTCTCCCTCTGGTTTCTTCTGTTCCCTTTTCTTCTAGACCTTCCAGCTACACAGCATTTTTTACCCCAAGGCTTGCTTTTCAAAACCTGCGTCCACAATAAGTATTCACAAACAGAATCATCCTAACTGCAGGTATAGGACACCCAAAAAGAAGATTGGGGTCCTGGGGAGGTGAGGCCAGCCTTTGAATTTTCCATCCCATTTCTGTATCCTCTCTCTCCCCTTCTTCCAGATTTTCCCAGGAACTTCTTCTTTCCTCCAAGTCACAGAAGAATGCAACTGGGGTTCAAACCTGAAAGATGTACAAATCCAAATTAATAAGTTGCTTGCAGAATGGAGTCCTCCATTTTAGAACAAATTTGCTTATAAATCTAATGTAAACATATAATAGCCATGATGGATGTATGATGATGTGAATATACATATATGTGTGATATGCATGGTACAAGAATATAGAATATAATGCTTTTATAAATAAGCAACATTGTTTCTTATTACTACATTAGGTATAATAAAGACTGTTTAGGGAGTATATTGTTGAGTTTGGGTCTCCTCCAAATCACTCATTGACTCGCAAAAAGCTGTTTCAAATTTATTCCAGAATTTATTTCTCAGGTGTAGGGTATTCAGAATTTCTTTAAAAGGCTTCCTGAAGATCATCATTAAAACACTCAGACTCAGAGGCAGAATGGGAATAAATCTTTTTAAAAAGTTTATTAGCCCACACTAAATACTCCGGGATAATAAAACTACATTCGATTTCTACGTATTTTGACTGTAAGTGAACTACATAAAAAACGTCCTTATGCCCAATAATCTTGTAAATAAAGAGCAATTATTTTAGGTGTCGCGTTTGGAACTCATTACACCTGGCAAGCCCGGACCCAGCCCATAGCGGGGCGCTAGAGGAGGGTCCGGACCGGTCCCGGGGCCACCCGAGCTCCCGGGTCGCCGCCCGCCCCTCCGCCGCGGCCGCCGCCCCCTCCCCGCCTCCGCCGCAGGGGGCAGGGCAGGAGGCGGGCGCCCGTCCGCCCGGCCCCGCGACCCTTTTAAAGCGTGGCGGGTGCTGGCGGGGCACGGCGAGCCCGGCGGCGGGGAGAGCGGCGTTCGAGCTCCCCCGAGCAGCCGAGAGCCAGGCCGCCCCGCCGGGGCCGCGCTGCCCCTGCGCCCGGAGGGTCGGGCCATGCGTCCCGGCTAGCGCGCCCTCCCGCCCGCCGGCATGCTGCGCGCGTTGCTGCTCGCCGCCCTCTGCCTGGCCGGCCGCCCCGCGCCCGCCGGCGCCTGCCAGCTGCCCTCCGACTGGAGGCCCCTGAGCGAGGGCTGCCGCGCCGAGCTGGCGGAGACCATCGTGTACGCCAAGGTGCTGGCGCTGCACCCCGAGGAGCCCGGCCTGTACAACTACCTGCCCTGGCAGTACCATGCCGGCCAGGGGGGACTCTTCTACTCGGCCGAGGTCGAGATGCTGTGCGACCAGGCGTGGGGCAGCATGCTGGAGGTGCCCGCCGGCTCCAGGCTCAACCTCACTGGCCTGGGCTACTTCTCCTGCCACTCCCACACCGTGGTCCAGGACTACTCCTATTTCTTCTTCCTCAGGTGAGCCCGGCACCGCCGTCGCCACCGCCTCCTTTGCCTTTTTGCCTGACCTTAAGGGTTAGGATTTCCTGCGGCCAGGTGGGAAACTCCCAGGGGTCCTGTCTGGGACATGCCTGTCTAGAACATGCCTTGGGTCCTCCTCTAGGCTTCTCTATCATCTCCTGCTCCAATCAGACTTCTCTGCAGATCCTGGCACCCCCTGGCTGACGCAGACAATTTCGGTGTCTTAGCTTTAGTACACAGAGCGGTGTTTCAGGCACAGCGTCAAAGTGCTGTCCATCAACCCATTCGATCCGTTTTCCTTTAAACTGGCTTCAAGTGGGAGTAGATTGGGATGGGCCGAAAAAAGAATCTTTGCACTCAGTCTCTCACTGGGATCCAGGCTCTGCCCTTCTGCCTAACTGATACTTGAGCCAGTTATTTCCCAAGAACTTCCACCGTTTTCACTTGCATAAAGTGAGGAGAAGCAAGGCTGGTTGATACTAAAACACAGTAATGCCTGCAGAGCACCAGGGACAGAGAAGTTGCTTAACCAATATTCATTCTCTCCCCTCCAACCCCCTCCACCCACTTGAGTGCAGGAATGCAGCTTGGGGGTCTTCATGTTCCATGGTCTCCCATCAGCTACCTGGTTATTCAAACTAGCAAAGCTTTGAGGGGATGGCCTGCTGGGGTTCAGACTTGGGTCACAATGTTTGGGAGAGTACAGATTCTAGACCACCTGTGGTCTTTGATAGTCCATGAAATTGGCCTGTGATCAGGATGGAATGCTGTGGCCAACAGCTCAGTCAAGTCTTATTGACTATGAATTCTACCGAAATTTGAAATGCAGAACAGCAGATGGAACCCTAAATCCATTGGTTAACTGCAGTTGAATTAAAAGTGATATAGAACATCTGAGAGAAACATCCAAATGAAATCTACCCTGTACTTCAAGATAGTCAATTAATCCAGAGTTGTCTTGATCAATGATAGTTCCAGTCTTTCCAGTTGGAGGTGGCTCTAAGGATAGTTGGAGTGACTCTGCGTGGGTTTGCAGATTCATTTTTTAGCTCACATTCTTTCTCAGAAAGAAAACAGTTTCACAGAGGGGTGTTCATAAGCTCATGGCAACACGTGTTTTCCATATTGAAGCCAGAATATCTAAGTTTAGAATACATGTCCTGCTTTGTGTTGGCTTGAGCGGTTTAGCTAGATTAGGTTTTTTTTTGTTTTTATAATTGCCAGGAAAGTATAGTTTCTAAATAAAGTCTGCCAGGACTGAGAGAATGGCCTTTCTGATACAGAGAAACTTAGTTTTTTCATGTTTTTATTTAGGAAAAATACTGAGAACCAAGCTCTAAAACTATTTAACAACTCTTTATTTTCCAAGGGTGGGGGTGAGCCCGAGTACTTGAGCAGACATTATTATTTTCAGTTTTTTAGATTGTGAAATGCAGTTTTGTCCAGTGACTCTGGTGGTCAGCCAACTCTTTCATCTTTTGCTCTTACATATTTACAAAAAGTTAGGGCAGGCATACAAAACAGTAGTCTGACAGATTCTCATTTCACAAGGCTGTCTTGCCCTGAAGTGTGTCGACAACTGCATACAAATCTTTCCTCCTTTGTTATTCTGGGATCCACTAGATGGGAACAGACTCTGGTAGGGGGAGTGGCAGAGGAGACTCACTGGGGGGAGGCCATCCTGCTTGCTTTTGCTCAGATTGTAATTCACGTCTCCTTTTTCTTTTTCATGACTTAATCTTTCCAGCAAGTGCTTTATACTAGGCTCTGTAAAATGAATCACTGTTAAATACATACATACATATTTATATATAATAAATATATTTATTCATATTACCTTCACTCTGCTCCAAGTGTTTTATTGTATTTTCTAGTGCAGTCTTTGCCACACCATCAAGAAAGTAGGCATTATTATAATCCTCTTTGAACAGATCAGAATACTGAAGCTTTAGAGAAATTGAAACATGTGTCAGGTCTTGATCCCATGTCATTATGACTGGCCTAACTCTTACCAAGAAAGGCGGTCTAGGAGGAGGAAGGCCCTTGGGGCACACAGAGACAAACAGGCATATGCACACTTTCCCCCCCTCCTTTGGCCAAACCCATTCTTTTGAAAACCTTAAGAGTAAACCCAAGTAGTGAGAGGCAGAGAAACAATTAGAAGTCGTAACTGCAGGAACTGCTTCATGAGAGCCATGCCAGGCATCACCATGAAATTGGCAAGACCCTCGCTCTCCGATGACCTCGATTGAAGCTAGTGTGCCCCCAGCGGTCAAGTATGTGTATATCTCTGACTTTTTCCTCTTCTCTATTAGGATGGATGAAAATTATAACCTCTTGCCTCATGGAGTCAATTTTCAAGATGCCATCTTTCCAGATACACAAGAAAACAGAAGGATGTTTTCCAGCCTTTTCCAGTTCTCTAACTGTTCCCAAGGGCAGCAGCTGGTGACTTTCTCCAGTGACTGGGAGATCCAGGAAGATAATAGGGTAAGAATTGGCTGGACCCTGTGGCATATAGCAAAACAACAGGATAGCCCCATCTTGTATGAATTTTGTGACCAAAGGAGTTAAGGGTACTGTTCCAAAATCCGGACCCAAGCCTTGGTCCTCTTCTGTCTCCTTTCCACATGTTAGGAAACACTGCTTGTGAACTTTGGATTCCTAAGGCTTTGTTGTTTAATAAGGGATTCTTCACAAACTGTGGGAACAGGATGGGAGGAAGGTTGGCACACCATGCCTCAGTTTCCCCTTCTGCAAAAGGAAGAGAATGGTAGCATTTATATCACAGGACTGACTCAATATGATTTAAATATATAAAACGGCATTATGCTTAAAAAGTGTTCAGTACACATAAGTCATTATGACTATTGTTATTGACAGTCTAGGGTTCTAAAGAGTTGTCTTATAGGGAAGAAAAAATCCTTAAGGAAATGAAACTAAACAACAATCATAGCTAACATTTCTGTGATTTTTAAAAAATACATGCTTGCTAAGACTTATAGGGTGACCATCATGGTTGTATGATATAAGGATCAGGATTATTTGGAGTATAAAAATATAAAAGGATCTTCCAGTTTGGCCCAATACCAGTTTTGGGGCAATTTGAGGATTCTTATTTTTCCAAAATAAGGCATTCCCATAGCACAGTTGGGTGGAGAGTGGGCCACATCAGTCTAGCTATGGAGTGGTGGCCCGTCACTCCCAGTCCCCTATCAAAGGTGATACCAGGGCATTGTGACAGACTGATGCGGGCCTCGTGGAATAAGGAGTTTTTTTTTTTTTTTTTTTTAACAGGTTAGAAATAAACTTGCACACATTAGGTGACGTCCTTCTTGCCACCCATGTAGGAAGTGACTTCTCTTGTCTGGTGGCCTGGCCTGGGTAGCTGCCTTGTTCTTCTAAACCTCCTTATCCCCTGCCCTACCCCCCTGCCCCCAGAGTTCTTAATACTCTAACACAGAAGCTGCTACTGTGATGGGCAGTGTACGTCCAGCTGATGGAAGATATTTATTTTTTTCCCATTATCAAGTGGTTCCTTCCTCAACTCTACCATACGGACAGCAATCTAGATTCTCCTAATACCTCCTCCAGGCTTTGCCTGACTTTTCTGAAAGCTTGTCCTATATCTTGCCCCCACCATGGTTCCAACCACTTGTTTTGTTTTTCCCTTCTTAAACTTGACTGTTGGCCACTCCATATTGAATCGCATGTACCAAGGCTGAATCACGCCTAGTATGTTCCAAACACAATCTTTTTAGGCCTGGCCCTTTGGCTCTGCATTGTGTGAGAACTTTGCTTATATAACTAGACCCTTGATCACAATAGATTTGTCAAGAGATCAGATATTATTCTAAAAACACTTGATCAGCCCCCAGCCTCTTTCAGTATAACTTGTTAGCCTGTGGTCACATAATGAAGGAATTAACATTTCTTTGGAATTAGATTTTTCCATCATTTGGGGTGGGGGTGGGACTATAGGACCATGGAGAATTGTTTCAGTGTGAAGGCAGAGCTATTTCTGCTGATCAGATGTTGATGTTGGGGAGAATTCCTTTCCCTTTTCCTGGTCTCTTTGATAACAAAGTGTAGGAGAGCTACTTACATGGAGGAAGAGTCAAAACCTCAGGGGATGAATGTCATTGTTCCAGAGTGCTGTGCTGCTGGGCAGCTAAATCGGAGACACCCTGAACTTTTCCAGACCTTGGGCTTCTTCCATTTTTATGTTTTGTCCATATTGAAAGGGATCACATAAGAGTTAATGCAATTAGCTCATCTTAAAATTTAACTCGAAGCTAAAATTAAATACTTTAAAGAAGTTTGTGATATTCCTGGGGATATTTTTGCATAGTCTGGAGTGATTAACTGTTGTGATTGGATGCTTGCAGAGTTAGATGAAGAATAACTGATAATTACTTGCTCCCTTCTTAAAAAAAAAAATGCAAAGAAGCTAAAATGTCTGTCTTTTTCCTTGGGAAGGTTAGCATCACCTTATCTATCCTACCCAGGCTAAATGTACCATGTAATCTTAGGAACGATCTGTATTTTTCCCTGAAGCTTAGGAGGGATCAAAACTGTGGTTCAGTTCCTTTTTATTCCAAGGGGAATAGGTATTAGGAAACTTGTTAATTAGAGCACACTAAGCCTCAATGTGTTTTGAAAGCGGTTGCGAATGGTGCCGAACTCTGCATCGATGACTTTCTTGCATGTTTGTGGGACTGCAAATCCTGCAGCCATCTAGCAAGCTCTGAGCTTCCCATTGTGGCTGCTGCTGTTGTCTACGCTTCTGTTCAGCCTGGACAGCGGATCCAGACTCTAGTTGCAAAGGACACGTTTCGTTCTTTTTACTGATAGTTATCCCTATCTTTATCTTCGAGGATCACATGAATCTGGGACTGGAGAGTAGATCTGGAGGTGAAGAAGATGGAATAATAGGAAAATCTTACATAGGGAAATTTTTTGTGTTGCACACCCAGGGCGCTGTACAACTCCGTCTTCAGGAGCAAAACCCTCCCACACTCTGGTTCCTTTCCAGTGCCTCTCCATCTGCACGTATCCCACCCACCCCTCAGTTAATAGAAACAATCTTGCTTTCAAAAGTTGCCAAGAAGTCAGTAGTGTTACCAAGTGCTTAGTGCCTCTCTGGTTCGGTGTCATGGTGTTAATGGGGCTTGGGGGATGTCCTTGGCACATGGGAGCGTTTCCTGGCAGGATTCTCTCCACACTAGCCAAGGACATTTTTCCTTCCTCTTTTCTCCTGCTGGTTGAGTCTAACAGTCAAAACAGAAGTTGGATATTTTTCTTTCTCTGCCAGTACTGTCCCCTAGGACCAAGACCTAGCCTGACCCTTACTTACATAGTCTGTCATAAAATGCCATGAGATTGAAATAAAATCGGCGAAGGTCATGCTGCCATGGTGTTCTCTTTTCCTTTTTTGGAGCTGGGAAGCACGATGGAGGAGCCTTGCTTCTCTAAGCTGCCTTAGAAGGAATGTAAACTCTTAATCAGAAGATCTAGGTTGACTTTGCCGTCTCCAGTGGAATGACCTTAGGCAGGTCCTCTAATTTCTCAACTTCAGTTTTCTTATCTATAAAATGGGACTAGTTATATAAACTTTCTTAGGTTGCTAAAAGTGTTTAGTTAGAACACACATTTGAAAGTAATTTTTTAAAACTGTGAAGAGTCATATACAGTTTATTACTCTAAATGGATTATTTTAAAGTGTTTTAAAAATGACATTTGAAAATTTAAAAAGCTTTCTGCTTTTAGGGGTCCTAAAACTTTCTGTGATGTGTTGCAAGAATAGGGATGGGGATAGGTATGGGAGATAGGAATGGATAAGAGGCCTTCGTGCATAGTTTCTTCTATTCAACAGCTTGTAATGGCTTCTGGGAAGGAGCAGTTTTTAAAGAAACATGTTAATTGAACTATAAACAGATAACAATCACAAGGGTTCAAATCTGAAAGTATAAAATGGCAGCCAATAGAGTTTCTCTGCCACCTTCCAGATGAGTAGCTACTATTATTAGTTTTTTTTGTAAACATTCAATGTTCTTATCCAAAAAATAAGTGAAACACATTATTCATTATTCACGAGTGGCAGCACGCCATGCACACTTCACTGTATCTTGCTTTACTCAAATAGATTTTGAAGATCTTTGCATATTGATACATATGAAGTTACCTTAAATGATTGCATGGTATTCCATTATATGCATATGGACATATATGTAATCAAGCCCCCTACTGATGGGTTGTCAGGTTGGCTCCAATAAATCACTATTACAAATAGTGCTGACATGTGGCATTGTACCTGTGTTTTGTAGAATGGCTCTAGCACACATTCGAGTATCTACTCCAAGGCAGCCACTGAATTAGACACTAGAGTTTAAGTGTTTAACCAAATACAAAGGCCCTGGTGTCACAGAGCTTATAATCCTAATGTTGCTGATTGGTAATGACTATGTAATTTTAAGTGGAAATTGGTGCTGTAAGCAAAGAAAGAAAATAAGCAAGGGATCTAGTCTGCACTTGAAGGTGAAGAAATCCTTTTCTAATGAATGGGTACTTAAGATCTGATTGGTAAAGAGGCAGCCTAGTTAAAGGGGGGAAGGTAGCAATCCAGAGAAGGAGAGGAATCTAGGCACATGGTCTGGGGTGGCAGGGTACCTGGGGCCTTTGAAGAAGAGCCTGTGCCTGGAGCGAAGGGAGGAAGTGAGTGAGTGGGAAGGAAGGACAAGAGTTCTGGCAGGAGCCTGGCCATGCAGGGCTTGCTGGACCCTTTATCCTAACAGTAGTGGGAAATCTTTGACCTTTTGAAAGAATCAGGTTTGCATGTTGAAAAGATGAAACTGACAAGCAGGGAAACTGAGTTGGAGGAAATCCATGCCATGCAGTGAGATGAGCTGGTGGTGGTTACAGAGCACCTGGTAGCTGTTGGACCAGGTTAGAAACACTGGGGGTGGAGAGAAGTGGCAACATTTGAGGGCTATTTAGGAATTTTTTTTCTAATTTCATCTTTTTATAATTTTAAAAATTTGTTCTTTTTAGCTATACATGACGGAGTGTATTTTGACATACATACGTGGGGTGTAACTTTTTATCATTTAGTATGAGCTCTCTCTGGACAGTGGCTCTTAACTCCAGCCCTGCCCCCATGGGGCCCCAGGGCTGTGGTTGTGGATGTTCATAATGTGCTTTCATGGGATACTTCCTATCCTGGGGGAGGACCTATGGCCTAAGTGTCCACCCGGTGACCAGGTGTCCCTTTCAGGGGAAACTTGCTTATCTTGGCAGATTCCCCTGTGGCTCTTGTCTGGTCAGTGTTCCGTTTATTTCTACCAAGATAGCCAGTCTCCACGAGAGCCTGGGCCAGGAAAGAAGTTAGGTGCAGGTTTATCTGTCTAGGGAGACACAGCAGGAGGCAACTCAACAAGAGTTTATCCCTTACAGACCCCAGGAGGAGAGGACAAATTACTCCAACAGGAAGGGGAAGTTGGCCAAGACATTTGTGCTCCACCAGCAGGTGGGGAGCAAGAGAGAAGGCAGAGGAGCTGCAGCCAGGGCCTTCACTGGGTCCAGGGCATTACCAAGCAGGTTACCCCAGGGAGCTCTAATTGGTAGGTTTAGAGCAAGCAAGCACAAGTTCTAGGGAGGCACACTGTGACTAAGATTGGAACATTCCTCACTGAAGTCCCTGAGGAGCATGGAGGTCAGTGGGAGGAGCTGAGGAGGTTATATCTAGCTGTCCCCTAGGGAAGTGGTCACCAAGAGGCAGTTGAATAAGGCAGGGATCTGGATTGGCCACATCAGGGAACTGGGAGGAGGCGGAGAACTAGAAACCATATCAAGGGTGACTAAACCCTCCTTCTGACATGAGAAAGTTCATTGTACATTGCTCAGCACTCATTTTGAATATAAAATTACAGGAAACAGTCAATAGGTGTTAATGGTTGTTTGGTCTTTGATAATAAAGGAGAGGTGGTCAGAGGTGATGCCTTTGTTTCTGACAATGTAGACCACCTGTTGGCACCAACCCTAAAATCTTGCATAGGGCAGGTTTGGTAGGGGAATTTGAGTCTAGTTTTGGACATATTGAGTTGAGGTTTTTTAAGCTATTCACTTGTAATCTTGAATCCACTGTTGAAGCTTTAGGTCTGGACACTTGAGCCAATCTCCAAGTAGAAGACACACCTTGGGGGCTCCCCATCAATTAGATGCCAATTAAAACTGGATAGGACCAGGATTTCCAAGAGAAAGAGTTTAGAGAGAAAAGTAGAGCCTTAGAGGTAGGTAATATTGGTCAAGAAGGAGCAGGGAGAAAGATGGAAGGAAAACCGGGAGAGTCAGGGATATGTGTTTGAAAAAGCGTGAGAAGAATGAGAGATCAGCAGAACCCAAGGCTGTTGAGCAGTCTACCAGAGGAGGACCGAGAAGTAACCGTTCAACTTTGGCAACCTAGAGGGAGGCGGTTTCTATAGAGGGAGAAGAATGTAGATTGCGTGTGAGGACTGAGTGGGACCAGAGGCCACGGCGATTGTGAGAGTGGATGGTCTTTTCAGTTTGGCTGTGGATGGTCAAATACAGATCAGGCTGTCAGTGAAGAGGGCAGAGGGTTGAGGGAGGGGGTTGGAACCCTCTTGGTCCTCATTTCCCCTCAGACACACCCTATCCAAGCAGACAAAACTAACCAAGGGCAGGAATATCTGATGTTCACTTACTGTTGTACCTTTGTGCATTGGTGTCTTACGCGTTTGTTACATGAATGGTATGTGTCATAGTTTGGATGTGAGATGTCCCCCCAAAGCCTCCTCTGTTAATGCAGGAATAGTTAGGGGTGAAATAAGTAGATTAGAAGGGCTGTAACCTAATCAGCCCATCCTAGTTTGAATGGACTGACTGGGAGGTAATTGTAGGCAAGTGGTGTGTGACTAGAGGAGGTGGGTCACAGATGCAACAAAGGTACAGAAAACTTGCATCACCTGAAGAAACCTTGGTACTGCCTTTGTAAATCAACCCAACCGACCTTCTCAGCGCAAGCTCCTGGCAACTGCTGACCTCTTCTTCATCACTACAGTTTTGCGCATTCTGGTGTGTTATATGAATGAGATCCTACAGTAGGCTGCATTTTTTAGTTGGGCTTCTCTGCTGAGTATAATGCACTTGAACTTCATCCATGTTATATATATGGATAATTCGCTCCTTTTATTGCTGATAAGTATTTGTGTGCATGTACCATGGTTTTATTTATCCATTCACTAGTTGGAAGACATTTAGGTTGTTTCCAATGTTAGGTTACTGCAGCTGCTATAAACATCCACCTGCAGGCTTTTCTGTGAACACCTCTCATTTCTGTTGGGTAAATGCCTAGGATGGGATTGCTGGATGGGAAGTATATGTTTAACATTATAAGAAGCTGCCAACTTGGTTTCCAGAGTGACTGTCATCTGGCATTTATATCAGCAGTGTGTGGGAGTTCCAGTTGCTTTGCATCCTCATCAGTGATTAGTATTGTCAGTTATTTAAAAAGCTCCAATAGGTGTATGGTGGTCTTTCATTGTTATTATTTTTTTTTTAATATTTTGTTTTGTTGTAGATGAACACAATATCTTTATTTATTTTATGTGGTGCTGAGGATCGAACCCAGTGCCTCATGCATGTGAGGCAAGCGCTCAACTGCTGAGCCATAGCCCCAGCCCCTCATTGTTATTTTAATATGCATTTCTCTATTGACTTGGTGTGGAGCATCTTTTTATTTGCCATCTTTGGTGAAGTGTCTACTCAAATATTTTACCCATTGTTAAGCTGGATTTTTAGTTTTTTAAAAATGTTCTTTGAGTTGTAGATGGACACAATACCTGTATTTTTTTGTTTATTTTTATGGGGTGCCAGGGATCGAACCCAGTGTCTCACACATGCTAGGCAAGCGGTCTACCACTGAGCCACAACCCCAGCCCAAGGGCTTTTGTTTTTCTTTATTCAAAATGTAGGTCGTATGTCAGGTATGTGCTCTTCATATATCTTCTACCGGTCTGTGTGGCCTGTCTTTTCATTGTGTTCACAGCAAAACTTTTGGAGTTTTTTTTAAGTCTAATATATTCCTTACTTTTCTTTTCTGAATGGACTCTTAATCAAATCCTACAAAGATTCTCTTAAAAATTTACATTTTTATATTATGTATATGATATAGTGAGTTAAATTTTGCACAAGTTGTGAGGTATAGGTTTACTTTTGATGTCATTGCATATATCTATATCTAATTTTTTGTGTGTAGTGCTGGGTGTCTTAGTCATCTTTTTCGCTGCTGAGACTGAAAGACCTGACAAGAACAATTTTAGGGAGGAAAAGTTTATTTAAGGGTTCACAGGTTTAGAGGTCTCAATCCAGAGACAGCAGGCTTCATACCTTGGGGTTTGAGGTGAGGCAGAATATAATGGTGGAGAAGAGTGGTGAAGGAAAGCAGCTCACAAGATGATCAGAAAGCAGAGAGAGACTCCACTCACCAGATACAAAATTTATACCCCAAATCCATGCTCCCAGGGACCCACCTCCTCCAGCCATACCCTACCCACCTTCAGTTACCATTCAGTTAATCTCCATTAGGTTGGATTAAGGTTCTTATAATTCAATCATTTCTCCTCTAAATCTCTTGCATCGTCTCACACATGAGCTTTTGGGGGACATCTCACATCCAAACCATAACACTGGGGATCAAACTAGGGCCTCATACATGCTAGGTGCTCTATCATTGAGCTACAGCTTATCTTTGTTGAAAAGACTATTTTACTGGTAGAACTGCCTTTACATTTTTGTCAAAAGCCAGCCAACCGTGTGTGTGTGTGTGTGTGTGTGTGTGTGTGTGTATGTGTGTGTTTTGATCTTTCTATTTTGATCTGTGTCTATCCTTTTATCAATTCCACAACCATCTTGATTGTTGGAGTTTTATAGTGAATCTTATAATCAAGTAGTCTTCCAACTTTGTCCTTCAGAACTTTTTTAGTCTAATTTCTTTGCTTTCCCACAGAAATTTTAGAAATAGCTTGTTGATGACTACAAAAAAAAATCCTAGTATTTCAAATGCTACTACTTTAAATCTACAGGCAATGCTACACCATATACTTGCAGAATAAGCCCTAGTTTTTATTTGGGAGGAACTGACATTCACAATATCACATCGTTCAATCCATGGACTTCATATATTTTCATTTGTTTAGATCTCCTTTGATTTCTTTAATCAATATTTTGTAATTTTCAGCATATATAGCCTATGCATATTTTTAGATTTATATTTCTGTATTCTAATTTTGCTGCTATTATCAATGGTACTGGTATATATTTTCATTTAAATTTTTAATTTTAGCCTCTAGAAATACAACTGATTTTTGTATATTAATCTCAGAACGGCCACGACTTTGTAAATCCACTTATTAGTTCCAAAAGCTTTTGTATATTCTATGTATTTTCTTTTTAAAGCTGGTAATGGAACCCAGGTGTGCTTTACCACCAAGCCATAACCCCAGTCCTTTTTTAAATCTTTTATTTTGAGAGAGGGTCTCATTAAATTTCTGAGCCTGGCCTTGAACTTGCAATCCTCCTACCTCAGCCTCCCAAGCAACTGGGATTACAGGCATGTGCCGCTTCATTAGCCATGGCATTTTCCAAGTGAATGATCATGTCAATGGACATGGTTTTACTTTTACTTTCCCAGAGCATGTGTTGAAGACTTTCTTACCCCGATGCTTTTCAGGAATATAGGTCTGTAGTTTAATTTTCTTAAAATTAAGAAAAACAATATTGGCCTCACAAAATGAGTTGGGAGGTATTCGTCCTATTTTTCTGGATGAGATTTTATAGAATTTTCTTTTCACGCTTTATGTATTCATCTGCTAAGGCTGACATAGCAAAGCACCACAGACTGGGAGGTGAAGAGAAACTTATTTCCCACGGTTCTGAGACTGCAAGTCCAAGATCAAGGTGCTAGCAGGGTTGGGTTCCTTTGAAGGCTCTCTTCTTAGCTTGCCAATGGCCACTCTCCTTCACTGGGTCATCCCTTTGTTCATAAGGCCCTGGTGTCTCAGTGTGCCCTGCAAGGACACCAGTCATATTGGGTTAGGGACTTACAAGGATTGGATTAGGGACACCTTAAGGGTCATTTTTAACATAAATACCTCTTCAAAGGACCAGTCTCCAAGTATAGTCATATTCTGAGATATCAGGTGTTAAAGAGTGTTAACGTATGAATGTTATGGGACCATGAAATCCATAACAGTTTGGTAGAATTCACCAGTGAATAATTTAGGCTTGAAGGTTTCTTTTGTTGGAAGATTTTAAATTATTAATTTATTTATTTTTTCTTTATTTTCTTTTTCACACAGTACCAGGAACCAAACCCAGGGCCTCACACCTGCTAGGCAGGTACTCTATCATTGACCTACATCCCCAGCCTCTAATCCCATTTCCTAAATAGATTTAGGATGACTCAGGTTTTCTGTTCTTTCCTGTGTCCTGCTGGCAGTGCAGATCTGGACTGTGTTGACCTTAGGGCTCAGCTGGGTGAGAAAAAAAGAGACGAAGTAACAGACAAAACCCAAGGACTTCCTCCACACACTCTGGTACATGGGGGCTCCTTTACTCTGTCTCCTGGATAGAAATAAGAGCTTTCTCCTGGAGATGTTACGAATAGTTCCATGGTTCACCCTCCTTTGGGTCAGGTCCCATCACCTCTAATTGATTTGTTCCTAGAGTTTAGCTTTTGTGTTAGTTTTGTTCCTAGAGTTTTGCTGTTTGTATTATATGCAGAGTTGTTTATTTGTAATTAGAGGGAGTCATGGGTTATGGTCAGCTTACTTCATCTTTACTGCCGCCAGAAGTTCATGTTTCTTTCTGACTGGGCTCCATTAAGAATGTCTGCTCAAGCTCAGGTAGAATGTCAACAGGGCAGGAAAGAACAGTATTTTCTGATGATTTAAAGCAAATAGGAATAAGAAAGGATCTATAGCTTCAAAAGTGACGTTTGAACCTGAAGTAGACCAAAAAAATCAAAGCTCAGTTCATGAAGATCTTCCCTAAAGAGCCCTGGAGCAACTTGATTTAAAGGTATGCCTGCAAGGATGCCCAGGTAGTCAGGCACAACAGATCATTTGATCAGGAGCAAAGGTGTTCATCCTTCGGGGAGTACTTGAGCACCTGTTAAGTGTTCCTCTTTCTGTATTTCTTCTTTGATATTGCACCCCAATTCAAATGGGTAATTTCTTAAAAGTGAGTTGCAATGTAGAATCTGAGACATTTTCAGTGAAACTATTAATATTCCTATATGAAAACCATCTATCTTGTGCTTTTAATGGATTTTTTAAACATAATTTTATAACATGATGGCTGGACCATTCAGAAAACATTAGTTCAATGAAGTACACAGATATTCAGACATTGAATTGTCTAATTTCTTGCTTGACAGCTCAAATTTTATCATTGGGAGAAAATGGTTGTTTTCTTTGAAGTGATATGGTTACTGTATTTATTTTTCAAGGAATTATCTATCAAATACCCAACCTTGAATAAATATAGTTTGCTATTCATCCTTTCAAGTGATAATAGTGTTTGCTGGTGTTTTAGTCAGCTTTTTTAGCCACTATGACTAAAAGATCTGACCAGAACAATTTTAGGGGAAGAAAAATTTATTTAGGGGCTCAAGGTTTCGGAGGTCTCAATCCACAGACAGCAGGCTTCATTTCTTGGGGCTCGAGGTGAGGCAGAACATCATGGCGAAAAAGTGTAGTGGAGGGAAGCAGCTCACATGATGATCAGAGAGCAGAGGGAGACTCCGCTCACCAGATACAAAATTTATACCCTGAATCCATGCTCCCAGGGACCCACCTCCTTCAGTTACCACTCAGTTAGTCCCATTAGGGAATTAATTCATGGATTAGGTTAAGGCTCTCACAACCCAATCATTTCTTTTCTGAACTTCCTTGCATTGTCTCACATGTGAGCTTTTGGGGGACACCTCCCATCCAAACCATAATAGCTGGAGAGAGCCTCTAGTTTGAGAACTCATCCATGGGACCTGTCCTTGACACAACTGCTGCAGCAGTATTAAAAATGTGTTTAAGAGTCAAGTCTTAATAAAATTAAATTTTTTTACTGCTTAAATTTTCTGCCAGCACACAGTGCTGAAGAAGACCATGATCAGTCAGAAAATATTATTAGTCAGAAAATAGTTTTGATCTCCTGGACCACCTGGAAGGATCACTGGGTCCCCTAGGACTCTGTAGACTTTGAGAACTGCTCCTCTGGACTAACTTGGAATGGGGGAGGATGGTAAGAGGAAGCACTGACTTGAGCTGAGCATTTAAGATTGGAGGGGCATGTAATGGTTTAAGCAAATGGAGGTGTGTGACCTCTGTATGAGGCCCAGAATTTTAGAAGACCTGGAGTAAATTTTAAGCTTGGAATGCTTTCAGCAGCTGGGCTTGTATCACTGAGAGACATGGGAAGTTGCATAGGCAGGGTTGGGTCCAATTGTGGAAGGCAGCAAATACCTTTGAGAAAGTTCCAGGGCTGACAATTGGAAGAACTGGGTTCTGGTCTGGACCATGCTCACTAACTCATGGCTATCTTGGGCAAATTAGTTCACTGTTCTGGAACTTTGTACCCTTCACATAATTAATACTTAATACATAATTTATTCATTGACATGAAATAGTTTTCACCCCTGGAAGTCAAGGGGTTATACTTTATTTTCCTGAGGGCTCTGTACACACCAGATGTTGATTCTGTTCTTCATATCATGGTTGAGTTAAATGAGGTCTGGCTGGGTTAAGTGAAATGTGGGTCAGTGGTGACCACACAGGAAGTAAAATGGGCTTCCCTGACTTCAAGTCCATGGATCTGTACCTGGTCTCCTGCCTCCCAAAGCTGAGAGGCTTTCATCTCACAATACAAATGTTGCTTCCCTGACCCACTCACCACCAGCTCCCCTTCCTTTGCCCTGCTGGTCTGCTCTTGTCTTCTAGTGATCCATTAGTGCACACTCATTCTTCTTTGTGGCTCTTATCACAGCTGTAATTAAGCAATAGTTTGTGATCATATTGGTTTAATGTCTTTGTCCACCTCATAGTTTATAGGATAGAAACTCCATGTAAACTCTTTATTCACTCTTGTGTTCTCAGGACCTAGCATGGTCCCACATGCTTAGTAGGCATTCATGTAGTTGAATTACAGTATTTATATGAATAAAGAGACTATCATGAATAGTGTAGACAAGAGCAGCTTGAGAAATTTGGAAAATCCCTCAAGAGGATGATGTGTTAAGTATCCCAAGAAGCCCTCAGTAGAGGCAGGCCTTGCTTCAGACCTTATAGGATGATTATACTATTTTCCAGGTGCTTTTGAGGCATGTAGGGTCGGATCATGCTACTCACTGCCCTATGGATGAAGGCTATTTGCATATTCCCAGATCATTATTCATTTGGCCAGATGTAGCTATATCTGTGAGGCAGGTAGGGCAGTGGTCTTTCTTATTCATTCATGCTTTCATTCTGTGTACACACACTAAGTACTTATTATGTGTCTAGCACTGAGAATACAAAAAAGGAATGAGAAAAAGAGCTCCCTGTCTTCTTGGAGCATACAGTAGAGTGGAGTGGGGGAGAGAGAGTAACTGTGTCAGTCTCAGTCACTAGATTAGTTACTACCTCAGGCTACCAAAGAACTATGAAAATTGCTACATCAGTCACTACAGAAAACCAGCTGTATCAGTTGCTACCAGTAATATCAGATTCCAATAGGTTTGTGGCTAAGAATCAAGAGGATAATACGGTAGAGAGGAACTGGCAGCTACCTTAGGTTGAGGAAATGCCTTTAACTTGAATCTGATGACCCAGACTCAGCTGTGCAAAGATCAGGTAGAAAAGCATTTCAGGTAGAAGGAAAGGCCAGGGAAGTTGCCCTGATGGAAGCAGCTCTAGGAGCTCGAGACTGGGGAGTATGGATGGAGCATCGTTGATAAGGGAAGAAGGGGACAAGCTAAGTTTGGAGAGGTGAGCAAAGGCCAGATTATTTGGAGCTTTCCAAGCAAGGACAAGAAGTTTAGGTCTTTGTGCCTCAGGGAGCCACTAAATGGAGTAATGTGATTGATGTTTCAGAGAATTAACACTCTGGCTGCCAAGTGAGCCATAGATTGTCTGGGTGGGAGGAGGAGAAGCAGGAAGACCAGTTAGGAAATTACTGGAATAATCCAGGTCTGAATGATGGAGGCTTAGACTAGGGTCTAGCAGTGGCACTGAAGAGGAACGAAGGATTCAGGAGATGTTTTCAAAGTGGAGCATTTCCTGTGTTTTCCCATTTTTACTTTCATCACAACCCACTCCTCTGTCTCCACTTTCTTAGTCTGTGTCCGCTTAGGGGGCCTCAGCCACCTCTAGGGTGTTGACCAGTGCCATATTTTGTGCTGTAAGATGTTATACTTCCTTTGGGGATATTTGTATCTTAATAAATTGTCTTGTTGAAGATTTAATCTTAAGATTTAAGTTTTAAGGCAGCAATTTGTGTCCTTGATGGGGCCTTAGAATGTTCTGGGTTCTAACTCTCACTCACCACTAACTTTGTGACTTTGGATATCATTTGACCCCTTGGAACTCAGTTTCTTTATCTTTAAAATGGGTCTAATTATATCTACCAATTAGAAAAAACAGGAAACATACTAAAAAGTATAAAGTATGGATGCCTCCAAATAATCCCTTATAAGTTGAAAATATTCTAAGTCAAAAATGCATCTCATACACCCAATATGCTGAATAGCACTCCTTAGTCACACAGCATGATATAGAGCATGGGATGTTCTCCTCGTGACCACGTGGCTGACTGGGAGATGCAGCATCACATAGAGAATCAGACCATGTGTCACTAGC
The DNA here is from genome assembly GCA_004024805.1 of Geosciurus inauris. Taxonomy (NCBI): domain Eukaryota; kingdom Metazoa; phylum Chordata; class Mammalia; order Rodentia; family Sciuridae; genus Geosciurus; species Geosciurus inauris. Next base: position 40,083 of record PVHX01008985.1, on the reverse strand, counting down.
CTGGGGAGGACCAAATTTCTATTACAGTTGCTACTGAATCTGTGTCACATATGCAACGCGGTAAAGCCAAAAAGTCACCAGTTGAACTGTTATAAGTCGGGGACTCTGCACAGTGGTTACAGGTAAGATGTTACGTTGTGGCTCGCATGACCCCACCAATACTCATGAGATCTCAAGGCAGAGGCGCCTCCACTCCACCCATTAGGATTTGAGTACTTCCTTTTGTTCTTAGCACTGTGTCGTGGATTGGGGAGAATATGGTAGAAGAATCAGACTTGGTCTTTGAACTCAAGTAACAGAGTACAATTAAACCATGTGGAAAGATGGATATTCCTGCTGGGCCTTGTGAGATAGGAAGGATTTGGTAGAGAAGAGATGAATTCAGACAGGAAGGAGCATGTGTGAAAGCTCAGAGATGGGGCACAGGTGAGGTCAGGGGAGGTCCATGCTGGGGAATGGTGGGTAAACCAGGCGCACAGGAAAGCCGGCCAACACTGGAAGTGGCTGAGTTGTTTTTGAGTGTAGGCAGTTCACACGAAGAGGAGGGTGCTCTCCAACATGTGAAGGTGAGGGTTGGTGACTTTGTGACGTGTGACTACTCTGCATAGGCTGTCTCCTGCCCCCATCAGAAAAGTCTCATTGACATGCAGCTGTTACTTGTAAACACCGACTAATGCTCTCATTGTTACTGAAAAGAACGGTTTTGGAATACTTTTAGAGCCACAGGCAGTTCCAAAGACAGTTCCCAAGTACCCCTCAGTCATGCTGCCTCGCTGTTAATGAATGTCTTGTGTGACTGTCATATGTTCTTAAAAACAGGTCATATATTGGTCAAATCCAGAGCTTTTTCAGACGTGTGTGTGTGTAAGATTATGCAATTTTGTCACCTGTATAGCTTCCTGTACCACCACCACAGTCAAGGTACGGAACTGTCCCATTATGGCCCAGCTCCTACCCACACCTTCCTCTTACCCATCACTCTACCCTGGCGACCACTGACCTGTCCTCCATACCTACATCCTTACTTCATGGTGATGTAAATGTAAACACATAGCCTGGGCCTTTCCAGATTCTCTTCGCTTAGCACAGTGTCCTTGAGGCTCCATCCATGTTGGATGGGTGAATACATTGCTGCTCTGCTTACCTTTTAAGCAGCAGGAGGCGCAGAATGATATACCAGGTGACGAGTGTCATTTCTCAGCAGAGCTGTGACTGTGGGTGTTTCTCCTGACGGTAGGTTGAATTTTGATAGATTTTGATCCATACTAGGTCAACTCTCTTTTTTTGATTCATCGGTAATCATGTGACCTCACTGGCATGATCACTCCAAGAAAGGTTGGAAGCCAGTTTCTGGACTGGAAAAAAACAGTGCACTGATTATGTGGTGGTGACGATTATGCAGTGAAACATGGGACATTGTTGTGCGGCAGATTTCTTTCTTTCTTTTTTTTTTTTTTAACAGGCTATCTTTTTTTAAAAATATATATATATATTTAGTTGTAGATGGACACAATGTCTTTATTTTATTGCTTTGTATGTGGTGCTGAGGATTGAACCCAGGGCCTCACGCATGCGAGGCAAGCACTCTACCACTAAGCTACAATCCCAGCCCCTGTGCGGCAGATTTCTAGAAGGTGTTTATTTGCTATTATTGAAACTCTATGTATGTAAACAGCAACTTCCTTTTCCTTCTCCCTACTCCAAGCCTACCCCTCCTGCCCCTGGCAGCCAGCATTCTGCTTTATGCTTGAGTTTAACTATTCTTGATGTTTATATAAGCAGATCAAGCCATATGTGTCTCTCTGTGTAGCTGTCTTCGCATAATGTCCTCAAGCTTCCTCCGTGTCATAGCATGTGACCATAGCTATAGATTTTGATCCATGCTAGCTCAGCCCTCATTTTTTCGGGGGGTGGGTGTTGGGGATTGAACTCAGGGGCATTCAGCCACTGAGCCACATCCCCAGCCCTTTTTTTTGTATTTATTTAGAGACAGGGTCTCACTGAGTTGCTTAGCATGTCGTTGTTGCTGAGGTTGGCTTTGATCTCGTGATCCTTCTGTCCCAGCCGCTGGGATTGGAGGTGTGTACCACTGTGCCCAGCCTCAGGCCTCAGCCCTCATTTTTAACTGATTGGTCATCATATGATCTCACCATGACTCAGTTATTCCATCAACAAAATAGATAATAGTTAGCCACAAACTTGGGAGTAACTAAAATCAGAACTTTGTAAATAGTTGGTCTAGTCCTAGGCACTGCCTCCAAAATGTCTGAGGTCAGCAGGAAAAGCTCCCACCCTGGCTGCCTGAAGAGGCTTTTCTGGGTGGCCTTGTCTTTTCCTTAATTTGTATTCTATTCTTGTACGATGAAATCCACTCTTCAATCCCTCAAGCCTTTCCAGATTATGATATCCTCAGATTATGATATCCTCAGGAGGAAAGGGAAGGCATCAGGGAGGAGAGTGGCCTTCCCCAGAGGGTCTTCTCTGCATCCAAAGAGGAGATTCCTCAAGCTAGTCTCCGCCTGGCCCCATGAGCACCCTACTCTGGGTTTGTTGTTAAGGAATGTGATAGGGTACTAGAAGCAGAACTCGAGAGACTGAAATAAGCATCCTGGGAGTCTCACAGGTAGTAAATAGAAGTTCTGACTGCTGCTCCCAAAGTCTCCTGCAGTTGCTGACTTCATTAAATTCTCTCTCAATGTCTCATCGTCCCCACAGGGACACAGGTGCCGAATGTGCTCACTGTCTTTGCCTGTGCAAGGAGGAAGAGGAGCCTCCTAAGATGTCTTCCCATGAAGTTGTGGTTTTAAATAAGAAATGATCATCCATCTCCTCTGTGTCTCAGAAGCAGAGTTTGTCACCATTAAGCTCTCCCTGTGGACATCTTGGCTCATGCCAGTTTCTCTGGGGACGGGGACAAGTCTCTGCTCTGTCCTGGCCTCTTCCCCATGCCCCCTTCTCCTGCAGGCCCTGTGCTTCTGCATCCTCTCACCCAGGGCTCTGCAGTGGCTTCAGCTGTCCCCTTTCTCAGAGTGCACTGGAGTTTTCTAGACCTGTAGAGACATTCTGGGATTGACTGCACTGGTTAGAACAAATGCCGCCTGTGAGTCTTGGGCCAGGAGAGACGTCTTCCTGTCTCCTCATCCTGCTTTTGCTCTTACAAGAAGGACCTCAGGGATGCTGTCAGGCTCCAGTCCCCTGGCTGGTTCTCCCCTTCCTTCCGTAAATGGACTGTGACATTTGGCAGATCCATGCATCCTCCAGGGCTCTTAAAAAAAGCCCTAGATGTTTCCAGCATGTTGCAGTGGCTCAGGGGCCCAGACATTACCCAGTACATTTGAGGCCAGTCTGTTAATTTTGCAGAGACACATGGTGAAGAACATCTGGGCTAGAAGGGGCCTGAGAGGTTGTCTGATCCAAACCCTTAATGTCACGTCACAAAAACAAAGGCCCAGCCATGACTATACCTATTGCTGTGTTGCCTAGTGATGCTGATTTGACATTAAATGCAATGATTACAATTTCAATGATAAAATTTAAGAATAATTGTAGACTCACATACATTTCAAAAGTGCTCAGGCTGGGCTGGGGATGTGGCTCAGTGGTAGAGTGCTTGCCTCCCATATGTGAGGCACTGGGTTCGATCCTTAGCATCATATAAAAATAAATAAAAATAAAGGTCTTATGTCCATCTACAACTAAAAAAATATTAAAAAATAAAGTGCTCAGGCCTTTGTCACACCTTTGCAGTAAAGCAAAACAGTCATTGAAAGTCAAGTGAAGTAGCTGGGTACAGTGGTGCATGCCTGTAATGCCAGTGACCCAGGAGGCTGAGGCAGGAGGATCACAAGTTTGAAGCTAGCCTTAGCAGCAATTTAGCAAGGCCCTAAGTAACTTAGCAAGACCCTGTCTCAGAATAAAAAGGGCTGGGGATGTGGCTCAGTGGTTAAGCACTCCTAGGTTTAATCCCCGGTACCAAAAAAACAAACAAAAAAAGAAAAAAGGAAGTCAACTGAAATGAACAAATATATATATATATATATATATATACATATATATATATATATATGAGCAAATAAAGAACAGTTTTGCACAGTAAAATGGTTTCCAACAGGTGCTAACTCTGTAGAGGCTTTCTAAATTATTTCTGTTTATCTGCTCCCAGGGGCCCTTTCTGTTTCCTTATTCTGAGCTGGAGAGAATGGTGGATTTTCCAGTTTTCAGGGAAGGGGTTGTAGCTGGGCCTGGACACCAGGCTGGCCTCTGTGTGCTGTCTGACTTCCTTCCTCTCCATCAGTCTCCTCTCAGGTTCTCCCTGCAGACCCCAGATTGGCCACCTGCCTGCAGCTCAGGCTCTCTTCTTTTCTGGCCTTCTCTTTCTCTCTCTCTCCCATTCCCCAGGCGGTACAATTTTCTTTTCCCCCAAATACTTTCCTAACTGTGTCATGTAACCCCAAGTCTCTGCTAGACAGCTGATTTCATAGAATAATTCAAGTTAAAGTGTTAAAGGGCAGTAGTAAAATTAGTTAATGCCCCACAAACATTTGCATTTGAAAACTTTGATCCTTTAATGCTAAAATGTAAATGGAGCAAACATTTACAAAGAAGAGGGCAAAATAGCCATTCTTTTCAAGATGACATATTGTGCCCCTTAAACTGCGAAGTTGACGTCATCCATAGACCCTTTACACACAAACTCAGGCCTGGGTTATTCCTCTGCCCTATTATTCCAGAGGAAGATTAAGGTCATTCCCAGCATGACTTTTCTGAGTATTTATCTGAAACTATTAGCAGGAATCTTCTTTTAGCCCCAATTCTTTTTATGAACGATGGGAACTCAATATGTATCTGTGTATGATGAAATATGGTTGATGGATTCAGCAATAAATCTTCCTAGTGTTTGAAAACTTGTGAAGATTTAAGAGAGGCTCTGCGAGGGCTTGGCTTTTATCTTATATGAAACACTAATTAATGGAAACCCTTTGTGAAGGTCATTGGCCTGTAGCCAATCCGTGCTGTAAGGATGTTTCTCTCATGTTGGGGGTTTGGTGCTTTCTGGAGAGACCTGAGAAAATTGGGTTTAGATGCCGTGGTTGTCAGCACTACATTCAACAGCCAGCTCCATGAGGCAGCTTTTGCTTTCTTTTAGAAGCTGAAAGGACTCTGGTATGGACAGGCGTTTAGGGACATCAAAGAAAAAATTGGAAGTCACAGCTTTCTGTCATATGGACACTTGCAAGTGGTGGATTCCTTCTTGAGTTTTGGACTGGGGCAGACCTGGGGTAGAAACAGCACTGCTCCTTGCTAACTCTACAGCATGGCCCTGCTATTATGCATCTCTGAGCCTCAGCTTCTTTAGCTTTAAAAAAGGATAATGAGCCCTTTCCCAGGGTTATTTTGAGGTGTAAATGAGATTTTCACTCCTTTCTTGGCACAGACTAGAAAGGCCAGCTGGCAAATGACAGCTCTTAGGTTTGGTAAATACCAATATGGCTGACCTTTGGATCCATTTAATCGCCACCTCAGAATGATGTTTAGGGTAGAGTTTGTAGATTGAGGGATTTGGGCTTCTAAGTGGATGTCTCTCTAAATCTTGGACCCCAGTAGGTAGGCACGGAGGCTCAAAACCCTAGTATGCTGTGCAGTAGCTCCTGTTTTGGGTTTGGGATTCCCTGGCTAGGTCAGATTGTGGGCTGGACGGGGGCTGTGGAGAGGACTGCATTTTGACAGAGTGCTCAGGGTGAGTTGGCTGGCTGGGAACCTCAAACTTCTGTCAGTTCCTTGATTCAATGGTATTATTGGTTTTTTGAGAAATAGATTGTATTTTTTTTTTTTAAAGTTTTAAGTTCATAGAAAAATTGAGTAGAAGATAGAGTTCTCCGGACCTCCTGTCCCCACACATACACAGCTTCCCCACCATCCAAACCATCTGGAAACCTCCACTGTTCCATTATCATCACCTGGAATCCGTAGTTTACATTTGGGTTCACTTTTGGTATTGTGTGTTTTTTATGAATATGGACAAATGTATAATGACATGTATCCTACCTTACAGAATATTCGAGAAGAGTCCTACTGTCTTAAGAATCTCCTGTGTTCCACCAATTCCTTCCTCTAACCTAGGCTAACTATATTTTCAGCAAGGATTGAATTATTTTGCATGTTGGATAGGGCATATAGAGAGAGCCACATATCTATTTCATCTCTGTGTTGTCAAAAAGTAGGCTGGGAGGCTCATGGATCAGATATACAAAAGCAAGTCCTATAAGATGCCTGTCTTCATGGCTGTGGATTCTTGTGAGTGTGGACAAATGCATATGACATGTGTCCTTGACAATTCAACCTTGTGTGGTAGAATTCTCCATCTTAGAATCCTCAGTCACTGCTTTCCCCGTCCCTGCCACCTCTACCCACAAGCCCCGTGCTCTTCCCTGTTATTCTGGGTACACTTTGAAGGTGGGGGTGTTTTTTCTCCAGCTGTGTATCTGCAGCCTAGCACACAGTGAGTAGCACGTGCCCCATGAATGCTGGGTAAATGTTGAATCACCAGCTCCTGAACCCCTAATTCTTCCTTCTGTGCGGTTCTGTAATCATCACTGGACTGCAGGCCATACCTTCCTCTTGCTGCTGCTCCCTCTACTCACCCACCAGAGGGGAAAGAGAGTAGAGTCTGGGTTTCTAGAGATGCGCAGAGGTCTCTTCCCAGCCATGCCTCGCTCCGGCAGAGGGAGCTAGGCCATGAGCAGGTTGAGATGGTGTTTCTCTAGTGTCTGGTTTCAATCTGGGGAGACATGGGACTCCGAGACAAATACAGAAACCCTGCTTGTGCAGCGATTTTTACCTCCTGTCCTGAGGACAGTATGATGTCGTGTGGAAGGGTGTGTCAAGGGGGCCCGGGTTCATGACGGGGGGCTGTGTCCCGATTTCTGGCCTGGCTCATTGCAACTCAAGGGAAACTATATTTCCAACCTGCAAATTGGAATTGGGCTCACTGTCACCCTTACTAACATGGCTAAAGAATAGTAAGGAAAAAGTGCTTTGAGGCCTTTCTATAAAAATTGCTGGGTAATTGTACAACACCTACATTTTTAGGAGTGCCCCTTTGTGTAGGAGAAGGTTCTGGTAACAGTGACTGTTAGCAGGACTCATCCAGCTGATTCCTGGCAGGTGGGCACCAGCCTGTTGAGAGCTACTGCTGCAGACCTGGCCATCTGCACAAAGGGAAGCTTGTGCATTCTGAGACCAAAGTCATGTGCTCATTTTTCCTCTGTTTGAAAAACAGCCAGGGCTGAATAGAGCTGGTGGGTTTGTTTTCTCTTTAAAAGGCTGCTGAGACTTACGTTCTTTTCCTTTAAAAGGTTGCATAAACGCTCGGCAGGTAGAGTAAAGGCTAAGCTGAACTCCAGAAAGCTCAGGCCTTCCCAGAACTTCGTCTTGGGGCAAGGGCCCCAGTGAACCTTGGTTTGTTTCTACTGGAGGGTGGTGGGGAGGCCTGGAGTGTGCATGTGACAGGTGTAGGGGGCTTAGTGGGTGGGGTGGGAAGGACAGTGAGTTCCTTCCTTGTGAAGTCCTCTGAGATGGGCAGAGGTCAAAGACCCTACATGGAGGACATTTATGAAAGAGTGTGATCCCTGCTCTTTACTGGATCAGGGTCTTGGAAGGAGGGTGTGAATGGGGGGATCCAAACCCACAACAGTAATTGAAATCTAGGAAAGGGGCTGATTGCATAGTGACCAGAGCAGAGGTATTGGGTGTGGACTAGACTCCTGGCTTCACCAGGTGTTTGACCTGTGGAAATTCCTCAGCTTCAGGAGCCTTGGAGCTTTCATTTGTTATGTGACATACAAGGGAAGCACCTAATGCCTACCTCTAAGGGGCTCCAATTTTATGAAACAATGTCTATAAAATGCCAGAAACTACAAGTCTCTGATGTGTAGTAGGTGTTCCAAAAATATCGACTGTCAATTATAAAACTGAAGGAACATGTTATTAGGGAGACTGAGCTTAGTGAAGTCCTAAGGAGATCCAAATCTGGTCATTAGCCCTTCTTCTATAAGAATTTATTTGTGCCTGTGCTCAAAGAAGACCCATCAAAGAAGCCAGGAGGTTGAAAGACCAAAGGCTCCCAGAAAACCCTCTGACTCAGGCAGTGATCTGTCCTGAAGGCACCTGCCACATAGTGGGCACCAAAGACCCAGGTGGGTCACTGCTGGGGGGTCAATACTGAGTGGTACGTCTTTTCCCTACAGTTTCACAGAAGCTCTCATCAAAAGGTTGCCAAACTCTTGTTTATTTTTACTTTTAATTATGATAAAAACTCAGGCCATAAAATTTACCACCCGCATCATTTTCAGGTATATGGTTCTGTAGTGATAAGTATATTCACATTTTTTTGTGTACCATATCTCACCTTTTGCCAAACAGAAACTATCTACCCATTAAATAACACTCCTCATCTCTCCCCATAGCCACCATTGTGTTCTGCTTCTGTGAATTAACTACTCTAGGTAAAATATATAAGTAGAAGCATATAGTATTTGTCTTTTGTGACTGGCTTATTTCACTAAGCATAATGTCCTCAAGGTTCATCTGTACTGTAGCACATGACAGGATTTCCTTTTTCTTAAGTTTGAATAATATTCCATTGTATGTATGGACTACATTTTCTTTATTTATCTCTTGATGAACATTTGGGTGACTTCTACCTCTTGGCCATTGTGGATAATGCCACTAGGAAGATGCTGGTACAAATATATTTTTGAGACTGCTTTTAATTCTTTTGGGCATATTCCCATAAGTGGAATTGGTAGATCATAGGATAATTTTATTTTTAATTTTTTGAGGATCTACCGTACCGTTTACCACAGCAGCTGCAACATTTTCTATTCCCTCCAACAGTACTAGAGGGCCTCAGTTTTTCCACATCCTTGCAACACTTTTTATTTTCTGCCTCTTTTTAAACAGTAGCCATCCCGGTGGGTATGAAGTGGAATGTCCATTGTGGTTTTGATTGGCCTTTCTCTAATGATGAGTAATGTTGAGCATATTTTTGTTATTTGTCAGGCACTGGTTTTATAACACAGAATAGCATTTCACCAACATGCTGCATTTTTCAACCTGTGGCCTGCAGACTGACATTTACTATCTCAGAAGCCTGGAGGCGTTCTCCAAGTACCGGACATGAGTGTGAAGCATCGTGCCAGCTCTGGGTCAGTTTCTTCGCCTAAAAAAATGAAAAAATATGGGCTGGGGCTGTAGCTCAGTGGTGGAGCGCTTGCCTCTCATGCATGAGTCTCTGGGTTCGATCCTCAGCACTACATAAAAAGAAGTAAATAAAAATATTGCATCCATCTACAACTAAAAAAAAAAAGAAAAAATAGTAGAACCTACCTCATAGGGTTGTTAAGAGGGTGGAAGGTATGAACTAATGGCAATACACTTACAGCAAGGACTTAATACATGGTGGCTTTCATTATTATTACCGTGATTATTCTATCTTCTGTCTTCTTTTTGTCTTACGACTCCATCCTCTTCTTCCATCCCTTACCTTGGACTTGGGTTCCAACAAGTTTCCTTAACCCTGGGAAGAGGAGGGGGTTATTGGCTATACAGTGTTGTGGGCAGAATTCATCCTATCCTAGTTTCCCTCCCACCCACCTCTGTTCTAATGCATCAAACTAGTCCAGCTTTCTTCCTCTGTGCCTGGTAGAAATCAGGGCTTGCTGTCCAGAAGGATGGTTAGCATTTCAGGAGCTGGCCTGAGGGTACCCTCAGTGGGCCTTGAGGGGTTAGGCCTCTGGTACAAGGAGGAAGGGAGCCGAGCACTGACCCTGGGCATACAGGGGGCTTCTCTGGGCTGCCAGGGAGAACTGTTACAAATCACTCTCCCCATTCCCTTTTTTGGGATTCAGAGGAGAGATCCTCTCACTAGGAAGAACTTAACCCCCTATTCTTGACCCTCTAATCCCTCCTCCTTTCTCTCTAGAAATATGGGGGTGTCATTTTGGCCTGGGGGATTCAGCCATGGGGGAAGACCATGGGTCTTCCTAGATATAAGCTCAGCTCCCAGTTCCACTGTGATTCATAATGTGAACTCAGTCTTCTGCCCCACACTCTCTGCTTCCCAGCACATCATGTTCCTGCTGGACAATGATTCCATTTCACTCTACTCCACCCATCCCCTGCCTTCTGAAGGACACTATGAGGCAGAGTTTAGGTGGATAAAATGGCCACAGATTTCCAAATTCTGCATAATCGATGTTTCTCCAGTATATCCATCTACCCTCAGTCAGCTCCATCCCCTCTGCTCTTAGAGATAACTGAGGGCTGTGAAAACACACTTTGAGAGGAAAACCAGAGGAGAGGAATGTGGGCAGCCGTGCCAGCTGGACCGTGGAAACCGGAGCTGCCCTTTGCTTGTACTCTCTGGATGGCGCCTCGCGTGGAACATGCCGACCAGCCTGGCCAGGTTCAGCAAGCAGCCTGCCTCACAAATGGAAACTCCAGACAGGAAGTTTCCAGATTTGGTCCTGCTTTCTAGATGAGATGAGCTTTTCCTAACCATGGCCAGCAGGACTTTCCTGTCCAGCATAGTTCATTATGGAGGCCTCCATTATTTCAGGTTTGGGGGTACTGTGTTCATTACCACTTATCTTCTACCACTAAAGGGGCTACAGATCAGTAGGCCTTTTGATCACCTTGGGCCTTTCTAGAAGGCTTCCCAATTCTTGAGATTCTTTGCTTCTGTACTCATTGGACCTTGACGCCAGAGAAGTCATGATCCCTCTTGGAGGGATGAACATGGATGTCAGAGACCCTCTCAGGATATGGAGATTCTCAATGGTTATGAAAAAAATCCCAGGTTTCCTAATGCTTGCTCTGGAGCCTTTTTACCTTATGACACTATTGGGGGCAAAGGTTGGGGTCATGCAAGAGTCCTTGGGAATATGAGACCTGGCTCAGACTTACCTGCAAGCTCAAATCAGCAGAAACTAAAGTAACATGTACAGAGCGTGCAAAGGTAACTTATACCTTATCATTGGTGTGAGGACAGAAACACCAAATAATAATACTGCCTGTGACCTTTTGAAGAAGACTGACACATTGGAAGAACTTAGTTGGCTCCACCCCCACTACATGCACCTAAACACACAGGGCTGAGACAGATGGGCCAGAAGCAGTGGCACCTCCATGGGGGCCCCTTCAGGACTTGGGGATCAGGTCAGTACATCTGTTGTTGCCTGATCCCCATCCATTTCCATTGCTCACACTTTCCCCTGTTGGGTGGTGTCTCTATAGAGCTTCTCTACCCAGGCTTGTAACTTATCCTGTGGGTTAGGCTGCTGTCCTTGAACTAGAGCATGTGGCAGGGGGCAGGGCCTTGAACTATGTTATAAAATTTTATCATCTTGCTCTAAGGACAGGGCTCATCTGGTCTCTTTTTCCCCTGTGACCCATCAGACTATTTGTAACAGATCCCTTCCATCTTTAAGCAATGAAACAAGTCGCAGGCTTTGCTCCCTTGAGCCCTAGCAGAGCACCTGGCACATAGGGCTGAATCAAAGATGGTGGCTGTCATTGTTCTAATTTTTGCTTTTATTTTTTACAATTCTAAAAGCAAGGTGACATTGTCTCTGGGTTTTTTTTTTTTTTTTTTTTTTTTTTTTCTGATGAGGAACCAGGCTTAGAAGAGAAACCCACCCCATCATGTGGTCAATGAATAGCAGCAATGGAATTCAAACTCAATTTGTCCAGATCCAAAGTCAGGGTTATTCTATCACCATTTGAGAAACCAAACCAAACTGGTTACTGAGATTCCTCATTTTAAAAGGCATCTGGAATGTGATCCAGAGTCTCTAAGTGGCTGTAGGGTAGGTTTCTCACTCACCCTGGGGGAAAGAAGGGGCCTTAGCAAGAACTAGGCCCTTGTCAGGGCTCCAGCTAAAGATGGGAGGTAGCTTGGGGTAGGGATTCAGACAACCAGGAAACCCAGATATGAGGCTGGAAAACAAGGTGGAAGGCCAACAGCATGGGCTAGGCCCGTGGCAGAGATGATGCAGCTGTGGAAATGGGAGGTGAGGTGGAGAGGAAGCCTGGCCTGCCATGTCGTATTAGGACAAGCACAAATGCAAAACCCACGAGAAACAAAGGAAGTTGGGAAGTGGGTGTGAATCTGGAGTAAGTGGGACCTTGGAGTAAGAATAACAAGCTGGTCGGATTGTGTATGGCATGAGCTGGTTCCACTGTGAGGACTGAGTGTTTTCCGCCCGGATGGCAGTAGGGTGAGAGGTGGAGGGAAGTCTAGGCTCCCAGCCTGGGAGGCGACTGGAGCAGGTTCACCTTGAGAGAGACGGGGAGGACAGGGGAAGCACAAGCCTTGGGGGCTGGGCTGCAGCTGTGGGTAGGAGGAGGGACAAGAATCAGCCCAGGAGACAGAAGAAGCTGTCACAAACATGGGTGGGAGATCGGGGACATGTGGGACCCAGGCCCAGAGCTGCCACAGACAGCAATGCAGCAGTGCCAGAAGCTAAGATTCAAGGCACAGGAAGGACACTGGACCTGGCGACAAGGTCACATATACCCAGGTGCAGTTTCCTACTTTCCCACAAGAGAGATCATGCTCTGAGCGAGTCATCTAAGGTCCTCAGAGACTAAGTTATGTTCACTCTGTAGGACCTGTTCAGGCAAGAAAATGTCCTCATTCAGCTTTGAAAGGACAGAAGCCACATTCCTTTTCTGCTCAGGCATGGTTCAGATGCTCAGAATGGCCCTTTCCTGCTCACCCCGGCTGGAGTTTTATGCCCTGGTGTAAATATGGCATATAAGGCCCTGGGGACAGCTAGGGAAGTTGGAATCTGTGCACAGTAGTAGGTGTGAGGTCTGACTACAGTAATTAACAATGCAGTGATTTTCTTCCCTTCAAACTACTATACCTTTGTAGATTTATATATTAATGAGCCTTGACATTATATATCTAAGTAGATGGCTTCCCAATTTGAATGATGGATACTGAGAAGTAGAAGAATTTAATGATACTCTTGACTTTGCCAAGTGCTTTAGGAAAATGTAGATGGACTATTTTTTTTGACAAGTACAAATTGTCTATATTATGTGTCTTAATATATACACATGTGGAATGGCTAAATTATGCCAATTAACATATACATTACCTCACATGCTTGGTTTTGTAGTGAGAAAACTTAAAATCTACTCTTTTAGCAATTTTCAAATTTATAATGTATTAACTGTAGCCACCATGATGTATGTGTAATAGATCACTTTAAATTATTCCTCCTAACTGAAAATTTGTATCTGCTGACAAAGGTATTCTCAGTCTCTCTAACTCTCAGGCTCTGGTTACTACCATTTTACTCTGTTTCTATGAGTGCAACATTTTTTTTTTGGTACCAGGTATTGAACTCAGGGGCACTCGACCACTGAGCCACATCCCTGTCCTATTTTGTGTTTTATGCAGAGACAAGGTCTCACTGAGTTGCTTAGTAGTGCCTCACCCTTGCTGAGGCTGGCTTTGAACTCGCAATTCTCCTGTCTCAGCCTCCCTAAGTGCTGGGAGTATAGGCATGCACCACTGCGCCCAGCTGAGTGCAACTTTACACTCCACATATAAGTGAGATCATGTAGCATTTGTCTTTTTGTTTCACTTAATGTCCTCTAGGTTCATCTGCATTGTTACAAGTGACAAGACTTACTTTTTAAAGGTTAAATAACCTTCTATTTGTGTGAGAAACACAGGTATATCCATATCTGTCCATTCATCCACTGATGGACAATTAAGTTGATTCCGTATCTGGGTTATTGTAAATAATACTGTAATGAACACAAGAATGAAGATATCTTTTTGAGATACTGATTTCATTTTCTCTGGATATATACACAGTAGTGGAATTGCTGGATTATACGGTGATTTGACTTATAATTTTTTAAGGAACCACCACACTGGTTTCCACAATGGCTATCCCAGTTCACATTCCCACCAACAGTGTACAAAAGCTCTCTTTCTCCACATCTTCCCCAGTACTTAGCTCTTCTCTGTTTTATAACAGACATTCTAACAGGTATGAGGAGATATTTCATTGTAGTTAGAATTTGCATTTCCCTAATGATCAGTGGTATTGAACATTTTTTTCTTAAAACTGTTTGGCCATTTGTATGTCTTTTCTTGAGAAATGTCTTATTCAGGTCTCCCTCCCTGCCTGGCTTGTTTTCTTACTATTTAGATGTTTGAGCACCTTACATATTTTGGATATGAACCCCTTATCAGATGAATGGTTTGCAGATTTATCCTTTCTGTAGCTTGTCTCTTCACTCTGTTATTTGCTGTGTGGAAGCTTTCGAGTTTGACTATTCTCATTTGTCTATTTTCTCTATTGGGTTCATGTCAAAAATACTTTAGCCAGACCACTGTCCTGGAACTTTCCCACTATATTTTCTATGAGTTTTATAGTTTCAGGTCTTATGTCTAAGTCTTTAATCTGTTTTGAGTTTATTATTTTTAATGGTATAAGACTAGGATCTAATTTAATTTTTCTGCATGTAGATGTCTAGTTTTCCCAGCACCATTTACTAGAAAGACCTCCTTTTCCTTATTGTATGTTCTTGGCATCTTTGTACAAAATCAACTGACCCTAAATGTATGGATTTATTTCCAGGCTCTCTATTTTGTTCCATTGGTTAAAGCATCTGTTTTTATGCCAGTACCGTGCTATTTTGATCACTATGGCTTTGTAGTGAATTTTCAAATCACGTGAATGGGATATCTGCAGCCTTGTTATTTTGCTCAGGATTGCTTTGCTTATACAGGGTCTTTTGTAGTTACATATTGTCTATATCTGTTAAAATGTATATATAATTATATCTAACTGGAATTTTGATAGGGATTGTGTTTGGTCTGTGGCTTTGGGTAGTATGGGCACAAGCTCATTTTGTGCTTCTGTAACAGACTACCCGCGATTGTGTAATTCAGAGAGAGCAGAGATTCATTTCTTAGAGTTCTGGAGGTGGGAAATTCTAAGATTAAGGGGCCTGCATCTGGGGAGTGACTTCTTACCGTGTTATCCCATGGTGGAAGGAAGCTGGGCTTGAGAGACAGGGCTGCAAACTCACTTTCATATAAATCCACTTCAACTAATCTATTTATGAGGGCAGAGCCTTCCTAAATTTGTGTGTGTGTGTGTGTGTGTGTGTGTGTGTGTGTGTGTGTTACTGAAGATTGAACCCAGGGGACTCTATCACTGAACTGTATCACCTCAGCCCTCTTATAGCAGCTTTTTTATTTTAATTTTGAGACAGTCTTGCTCAGTTACCAAGTCTGGCCTCAAACTTGTAATCTTCCTGTCTCAGCCTCCCATGTTGCTGGGATCCAAGGCATATGCCACTGCACCCTGCTTGATATAAGACTTTATAATTGATTCATTCTTATTGTGATTATAATTCTGTTCAGATATTGCTTCTTCATGATTTAGCCTTGGTAGATTGTATGTGTTTAGCAATATATCAGTATCTCCTAGGTTATCCACTTTGTTGGCATGTAATTTTTCATGATCATTATTATCCTTTGTATTTCTGTCATATAAAGTAGTGAGGTCTCCTTTTTATGTCTGATTTTGTCTAAATCTTCTCTCTCTTTATTTGTATATTTTTTAGTCTATCTAAAGTTTTGTTGATTAAAAAACCTAGTTTTATTTCTTTTTAGTCTCCTTTTCATTTATTTCTGTTCTGATCTTTATTATTTCCTTTTTTTCTACAAGCTTGGGGATTAGATTGTTCTTTTTATAATTCCTTGAGGTAAATGATAAGATTTATTTGGAATCTTCTTTTTTAAAAAAATATATTTTAGTTATACATGGACACAGTGTCTTTATTTTGTTTATTTATTTTTATGTGGTGCTGAGGATCGAACCCGGTGCCCCACACGTGCAAGGCAAGCAGTCTGCCACTGAGCCACAACCTCAGCCCTGGAATCTTCTTTTTGATGTGGGCATTTATTGCTATCAAATTCTGTTAGAACTGCTTTTGTGTTTCCATATTTGTTTGTCTCAAAATATTTTTTAATTTCCTTTTTCATCTTTTAGCCACTGATTGTTCAGGAGCATATTGTTCAAATTCCACATATTTGTGATTTTTTAAAAGATTCCCTCTATTATGGACTTCTAGCTTCATACCATTGTGGTTAGAAAAATATACTGGATATAATTTCAGTCCTCTTAACTTTAAAACTTGTTTTGTGAATTAACATGTCATGCATCCTAAAGAATGAACCATGTGCCTTAAAAAAAAAGAACGTATATCCTGCTGCTGTTGGATGGAGTGTTCTGTGGTCTAAAGTGTAAGGTCTGTTTCCTTATTGATTTTATGACTGGATGATCTTTCCATGGTTGAAAGTGGGGTATGATTATATTGTAATCTGTCTTTTGTCACATCTATTATTATTTGCTTTATATGTTTAGGTGCTAAGATGTTGGGTGCATACATAGAAACAACTGTCCTATCTTATTTAAGAATTGATCCCTTTACATTAGGTAGCAACTTTCTTTATCTTGTTTTATGAGTTTGACTTGACTTCTGTTTTATCTGATATAAGCATGGCTGCCCTGCTCCTATACCATTGCATCTGCATGGAGTATCTTCTCCCATCCTTTCTCTTTCAACTTGTGTGCCCTTAAAAGTAGAGTGTCTTGAGGCTGCATAGGGTTATGTCCTGGTTTTTAATCTTTTCTCTGCTCAGTATCTTTTTTGTTGTTAGTCAGGAAGCACTTATTTACCTTTTCATAGATGATGATATTTTTCTTTTACAGATCATTACATTTTCAGATGCTTCTATAAAGTTTTATTTTTTATATTGTAGATACAATCATATATATTTCTTGCATACAACATGATTTGAAGAATATATACATTGGAGAATAACTAAATGTTACTAATTAACATCAGCATTACCTTACAGTTATTTTTTTGTAATGAGAATACATTTCTGTTACCATGTTTGAGAAAACTATCATCACAATGTTATACAATAGGTCTCTTGAACCTGTTCCTCCTGTCTAACTGAAATTTGGTATCCTTTGAGCAACATCTTCTTGCCCACCTTCCCTCAACCACCCCAACTACTGGTAACTACCACTGTACTCTCAACTTTGATATCAACCTTTTTAGATTATACATGAGTGAAATTGTGGTATTAGTCCATCTATTCTGGACTTATTTGTTGCAGTGTCCTCCACATTCAATTTTTTTTTTAATATTTATTTATTGTTTTAGTTGTAGGTGAACAGAATATCTTCATTTCATTTTTATGTGGTGCTGAGGATCGAACCCAGCGCCTCACGCATGCTAGGCGAGCACGCCACCACTGCGCCACAATCCCAGCCCCACGTTCAATTTTTTTGTTGCAAATGGCAGGATTTCATTTTTTATGGCCAAATAGTATTCCATTGTGTGTGTATCTCATAATTTCTTCACCCATCTATGTGTTGGACAGTTAGATTGATACATATATTGGCTGTTATAGACATTGCTGCAATAAACGTGGGAGTACAGATGTCTCTTTGACATACCGATTTCATTTTCTTTGAATAGGTATGTATTAGTGGGGTTGCTGGATCATACAGTAGTTTGATTTTTAAGTTTTTGAGGAACCCTATACTGTTTTCCATGATGGCTATACTAATTTACATGTCCACTGACAGTGTACAGAAGTTTGTTTCTTCAGATCCTCACCGAACTTTGTTATCTTTTGTCTTTTTTATAATAGTCATTCTAGCAGGTATGAGGTAATATCTCATTGTGGTTTTAACATGTATTTACCCGATGATTAGTGAACTTCAGCATTTTTCTTACCTGTTGGACATTTGTGTGGCTATATTTTTTGAGAAATGTCTATATATATGTCTAATCCCAATTTTTAAATCAGGTTGTTTTCTTGTTACTGAGTTGAGTACCTCATATATTTTGATATTAACCCATAATCAGATATATACTTTGCCTCTCTGGTTTTTCAACTGAAATGTAATCTGTTTATATTCAAGGTTCTTATAATAGGTAGGGATGCACTACTACCAACTTTGATTATTTTTTGGTCATCTTTTTTTAGATCCTTTGTTCCTTCCTTCCTTTCTTGTCTTCTTCATGATATGGGATATTCTCCAGTGGCATGCTTTGGTTCCTCTCTTTTTATCTTTTGTGTAGCTATCAAAGATTTTCCTTCTGTAATTACCATAAGGATTACATAACGTATCTTACAGTTAAAACAGATTATTTTAAGATGCTAGCAAGTTAACTTTAATTGCATAAAATGTCTACACTTTTATTCCATCCCGACATTTTAATTTTGATGTCATAATTTACATCCTTTTATCATGTATCCTTTACCAGCTTATTGTAGCTATTATTTTAATACTTTGATTTTGAACATTTATACTAAAGATATGCACGATCTACACAATATTTCCTGAAATTTACTTCTGAATGTAAGTGTGTACTTACTTTTACCAGTGAGTTTTATAATTTTGTGTTTTTTGTTACTAATAATCCTTTCAGCCTAAGGAAATCCTATTCTTTTTTTTCTTTTTTGTTTTTAAAATTTATTTTTATTCTTTAAAACAAAAGAATGCATTTCAATGTAAACAATGTTCCATAGTAATCACATGAAACACAATTTTCCATTTCTCTGGTTGTAAACAAGATAGGGTCACACCATTTGTGCCTTCATACATGTACCTAGGGTAGTGATGTCCATTTCATTCCACCATCTTTGCTATCCCCATGCCCCCTCCTTTCCCCTACCTCCCCTTTGCCTTATCCAAAGTTCCTCTGTTTCTCCCATGCTCCCCATCCCCATTATGGACCAGCATCCACTAATCAGAGAAAACATTTGGCCTTTGGTTCTTTGGGATTGGCTTATTTCATTTAACATGATGTTTTCCAACTCCATCTGCAAATGTCATAATTTTATTCTCTTTTATTGCTGAGTAATATTCCATTGTGTATATATACCACAGTTTCTTAATTTATTCATCTATTGAAGGTCATCTAGGTTGGTTCCACAGTTTAGCAATTGTAAATTGTGCTGCTATAAACATTGAAGTGGCTGCATTACTGTAGTGTGCTGTTTTTAAGTCTTTAGGGTATAGACCAAGGAGTGGGATAGCTAGGTCAAATGGTGGTTCCATTCAGGTTTTTTAAGGAATCTCCATACTGCTTTCCAGATTGATTGCACCAATTTGCAATCCCACCAGCAATGTTTGAGTGTGCCTTCCCCCCCACCCCCATCCTCACCAGCAATTATTGTTGCTTGTATTCTTGATAACCACTATTCTGACTGGTGTGAAATGAAATCTTAGTTTTGATTTGCATTTCTCTAATCATTAGAGATGTTGAACATTTCTTTATATATTTGTTGATCAATTGTATATCTTCTTCTGAGAAGTGTCTGTTCAGTTCCTTAGCACATTTATTGATTGGGTTGTTAGTTTTTTTTTTGGTGGTGTTTGAGTTCTTTATGTATCCTGGAGATTAGTGCTCTATCTGATGTGAGTGTGGCAAAAATTTTCTCCCAGAATGTAGGCTCTCTGTTCACCTCATTGATTGTTTCTTTTGCTGAGAAGAAGTTTTTGAATCCATTCCATTTATTGATATTTGATTTTATTTCTTGCATTTTAGTAGTCTTGTTAAGGAAGTCAGGGCTCAATCTGACGTGATGAAGGTTTGGGCCTACTTTTTCCTCTATTAGGCGCAATGTCTCTGGCCCAATTCCTAGGTCCTTGATCCACTTTGAGTTGATTTTTGTGCATGGTGAGAGAAAAGGGTTTAGTTTCATTTTGCCGCATATGGATTTCCAGTTTCCCCAACACCATTTGGGTGTTGATTTTATATCCTGCAACCTTAGCTTAATTCATTTATTAATTCTAGAAGTTTTCTAGTGGAATTTTTTGGATCCTATAAGCATAGTATCATGTCATTGGCAAATAATGATAGTTTGATTCTTCTTTTCCTATTCATATCCCTTTAATTTCTTTCGTTTGTCTAACTGCTCTGACTAGAGTTTCAAGGACTATGTTGAATGGAAGTGGTGAAAGGACATTCCTGTCTTGTTCCTGTTTTCATATGGAATGTTTCCAATTTTTCTCCATTTAGGATGATGTTGGCCTTGAGTTTAGCATAGATTGCTTTAACAATGTTGAGGTATGTTCCTGCTATCCCTAGTTTTTCTAGTGTTTTAAACATGAAAGCTATGTCAAACACTTTCTCTGCATCAATTGATAAAATCATATGATTCTTTAAGTCTATTGATGTGGATTACGTTTATTAATTTCCATATGTTGAACCAATCTTGCATCCCTGGAATGAGCCTCACTTGATCATGGTGCACTATGATCAAATAAAATATGTTTAAAATATTTTAAAATATGATTAAAATATGTTTTTGTATGCAATTTGCCAAAATTTAGTGAGAATTTTTGCATCTATATTCAACAGGGACATTGGT
This sequence comes from Geosciurus inauris, assembly GCA_004024805.1. NCBI lineage: Eukaryota > Metazoa > Chordata > Mammalia > Rodentia > Sciuridae > Geosciurus > Geosciurus inauris. Next base: position 19,583 of record PVHX01008985.1, on the reverse strand, counting down.
CTGAAATTTTCTTTCTTTGATGTGTCCCTGTCTGGTATCAGGGTTATATTAGCCTCGTAGAATGAGTTTGGAAGGGTTCCCTCCTTTTCTATTTCATGGTATAATTTGAGGAGTATTGGAGTTAATTCTTTGTAGGTCTGTAGAACTTGGCTGAGAATCTATCTGGTCTTGGGTTTTTCTTGGTTTGTAGGCTTTTGATGGTGTCTTCTATTTCCTTGCTTGTAATTGATCTGTTTAAGTTGTGTATGTCCTCCTGGTTCAGTTTGGGTAGGTCATATGTCTCTTGAAATTTGTCAGTGTCTTTGGGATTTCCTACTTTATTGGAGTACAAATTTTCAAAATAGTTTCTTATTATCCTCTGTATTTCAGTAGAGTCAGTTGTGACATTTCCTTTTTCATCAGAAATTTTAGTAATTTGGTTTTTCTTTCTCCTTCTGTTCATTAGGGTGGCTAAGAGTTTGTCGATTTTATTTTTTCAAAGAACCAGCTTTTTGCTTTGTCAATTTTTTGAATTGTTTCCTTTGTTTCAATTTCATTGATTTCAGCCCTGATTTTAATTATTTTCTGTATTCTACTTCTTTTGGTGTTGGTTTATTCCTCTTTTTCGAGGGCTTTGAGATGTAGTTTCAAGTCATTTATTTGTTGACTTTTTCTTCTTTTAATGAATCAGCTTAATGCAATAAACTCTCCTCTTAGCACTGCCTTCATAGAGTCCCAGAGATTTTGATATGTTGTATCAGAGTTCTCATTTACTTCTAAGAATTTTTTTTTTATCTCCTCCCTAATGTCTTCTGTTATCCATGCATCATTCAATACCATATTATTGAGTCTCTAGGTTTTGGAGTAGCTTATATTTTTAAATTTGTCATTAATTTCTAATTTCATTCCATTATGGTCAGATAGAATGCAGAGTAGTATCTGTATTTTTTTATATTTGCTAAGACTAGCTTTGTGGCATAGCATATGATATATTTTGGAGAAGGATCCATGTGCTGCTGAGAAAAAAGTGTATTTGCTTGCCGAAGGATGGAATATTCTATATATGTTAAATCTAGATTATTGATTGTTTTATTGAGTTCTATGGTTTCTTTGTTTAGTTTTTGTTTGAAAGATAATCCAATTGTGAGAGGGGTGTGTTAAAGTCACCCAGTACTATTGTATTGTGATCTATTTGATTCTGGAAGTTGAGAAGGGTTTGTATGACATACATAGATGCCCCATTGTTTGGGGCATAGATATTTAAGATTGTTATGTCTTGTTGATGTATGATTCCCTTAAGCAGTATAAAGTTACCTTCTTTGTCTTTTTTCACTAACTTTGGTTTGAAGTCCACTTTATCTGATATGAAAATGGAAACCCCTGCTTGTTTACGCAGTCCATGTGAGTGCTACATTTTTTCGTACCCTTTCACCTTCAGTCTGTGGATGTTTTTTCCTATGAGATGAGTTTCTTGGAGGCAGCATATTGTTGGGTCTTTTTTTTTTTTTTTAAATTCAATCTGCCAGTCTATGTCTTTTAATTGATGAGTTTAGGCCATTCACATTCAGGGTTATTATTGAGATGTGGTTTGTATTCCCAGACATTTTGGGTTATTTTTAGTTTTTAACTTGACTAGTTTTCTCCTTTGATTGGCCTTTCCTTTAGTGTAGTTCCTCCCTTTGCAGGTTTTCATTGTTGTTTTTCCATGGAATATTTTGCCAAGAATGTTCTGTAGTGCAGGCTTTCTTGCTGTAAATTTTTTTAACTTTTTTTTTTTTATCTTGGAAGGTTTTTATTTCATCATCAAATCTAAAACTTAATTTTGCTGGATATAAGATCTTGGTTGGCATCCATTTTCTTTCAGAACTTGGTATATGTTGTTCCAAGCTCTTCTAGCTTTAAGGGTCTGGGTTGAGAAGTCTGCAGAGATTATAATTGGTTTCCCCCATATGTAATCTGATTCCTTTCTCTGTGGCTTTTAAGATTCTCTCCTTATTCTGTATACTAGGCCTTTCCATTTTAATGTGTCTTGGTGTAGATCTGTTGTGATTTTGTATATTTGGTGCCCTGTAAGCCTCTTATATTTGATTATCCAATTCGTTCTTCATGTTTGGAAAATTTTCTGATATTATTTTATTGAATAGATTGTTCATTTTTTTGCTTTGAAATTCTATACCTTCCTTTATCCCAATAATTCTTGAATTTGGTCTTTTCATGTTATCCCATAACTCCTGGATATTCTGCTTATGGCTTCTTAACATCTTCACTGTGTGGTCAACTCTATTTTCAAGATTGAATATTTTGTCTTCATTGTCTGAAGTTCTGTCTTCCAAGTGATCTAATTTGTTGGTGATGCTTTCTGTTGAGTTTTTCATTTGGTTTATTGTTTCTTTCATTTTGAGGATTTCTGTTTGATTCTGTTTCAGAATCTCTATCTCCTTGTTGAAGTAATCTTTTGCTTCCTGTACTTGCCTATGTAGCTCTTTATCAAAATGATCTTTTGTTGCCTGTATTTGCTTTCTTATATCATCCTTTAATTCACCGAACATTTTAATTATGTACATCTTGAACTCCTTCTCTGACATTTCTTCTGCTGTGCTAACAATGGATTCTAATAATGTAGTATCTTGGTTTGCTTGGAGCACTTTCTTCCCTTGTTTTTTCATGTTGTTCATGTGTCTTCCCTTCTAGCACTGCAGATCCAAGGTGTTACTGTCTTTATCCCATAGACTTATAGATTCCCTGCAGGGTTCCAATACCTCTCCTTTAAGGGGAGATCAATATTAACAGATCCCAATACAAACAATACGTAGCTTTAACCAAGTAGCTCCTAATAGGACATTTATGGCTTTGTAACAATATACAGATATTATGAGTTCAGTTAGTATCTACTATATAAACAGTAGGTTTGCAAAAGGGTCTCCAGTGTCTGCTGGTGGACTAAAGAGTACAGGGAGTTGGGTGTAGGATGAGATGTTAGGGAGGTAGGAAGTGAGGATATAGAGTAATTAGATCTTAGAAAATGTGAAAGAGGAATCCAAAAGAAGTTGGCTAGTAGTAGAAAAGAAAGAGATTTGGGGAAGACAAGTAAGTAAGAAGAAAATAGAGTATAGCAAACAAGGAAACATAAAAATTAAGAAAAAAAATGTAAAGATAGATGATATGAGACTATATAATACAACTGTAATATACTAATCAGATATCCCAGTCCTCAGTAGCCTAATGCATGAAAAATACTTGGTTTCACAAATGTTGGGGATATGAACGGGGTAGGGGAAAGAATGAGCAAGAGTAAAGAAGAAAAAGAAAAAAGATAATAGCAAAAAAATCTCAAGGTAAATAAAAAGAATTGCTTCCCTTCTCATCCAGTAGCTGGGGTTGTCTGTCGTTTACTCATATCTCCCCCCTCAAGATGGTGCAGGTTATTAGTGTCTGTGTATTGGTCTTAGAGGTGGAGCTTCTGAAGGTGGGGTTTAGCACTTACTAATCCTCATGGGAAGACTCCACTCCAAGAATCTCCTTGATTTGGGTGCCTGGACTTACCTCCTCATATCACCTGTAGACCTCACAGTTCCTGGTCTCTCTCACCTCCTCCCTTTCTACTTCCCAATCTGGAACTTCTCTCTCTGGAGGTTGCAGAGAGCTATTTTGTGCCAGGCAGGTCAGGACCAGGCTTTGCGAGCTATGGACCGACCGACCATGTACCTGTAAGCGCTGTGCCAGTTAGTGGCTGCAGGGGAGAGAGGGGAACTGGAGAACTATGAGTACCTTGCTACTGCTTCTGGATCCCCAGCCAGTATCCCAAGCTGGGGATTCCCCAGCTAAAGATGCTGATTGCTGTATAGAGGATACTCCTAAATGGAGATGAAGGTGTCCTACAGTGGAGGTGTCTGCTTTCAGCAATAGGGTGTCGGGCCTGGCTGGGCAGTGGCATTGGGTGACATGTTTGGTGATGCAGCTCTGTGGCGTGTTGAAGTAGGAGGCTGTCTCCAGATCCTGTCCAGTGTCCCCAGGTGCAAGTGAACAAGGGAGCTTTGCTGGTAGATGGAGGTTCACATGGGAGTAGCAGCCAGGGGTCCTGTGTGGGAGCTGGGGGTCCCGCATGGGAGCATAGGCTAGAGGTCCTGTGTGGGTGGGCCACCAGAGGTCCTGTGTGGTGTGTGGGTGCTGGAGCCAGGGTCCTGAGCAAACACTGGGGTTTGGAGACCCGAGCGGGCCCGCAGCTGGAATTCCTTCGTGGGAGCGGCGGTCTAATAACTTGGAGAGAAACAGTATTCCCACTGCTTTAATCCCTGGTTGTGGAGAGACTAGGAATACAGTGTCCATCTAGGCTGCCATCTTGGATCTCTGCCTTTTTGCATTTCTTTTTTTTTTTAATTTTTTATTTGTTGATGGACCTGTATTCATTTATTTATATGCAGTGCTGAGAATCAAACCCAGTGTCTCACACACGCAAGGCAAGTGCTCTACCACTGAGCCACAACCCCATCCCCTTTTTGCATTTCTTAAAAGACAAGTCTGGTGGTGAACTCTTTAAGTTCTTGTCTGAGAATGTTTTTCTTTCATTTATGATAGACAATTTTGCCTGGTAAAGTATGCTAGGTTGGCAGTGTTTTTCCTTTAGCATCAATGGATATATCATCTGATTTGTAAGTGTTCTGCTAAAAAGTTTGCTGCTAACCTTATTGAAACTCCCTTATATGTGATATGACTCTTTAATCTTGCTGCTTTAAGGATCTTGCCTTTCTTTTCTTTTCTTTTTCTTTCTTTCTTTTTTTTTGTACTAGGGATTGAACTTGGGGGCATTCAACCACTGAGCCACATCCCCAGCCCTCATTTTGTATTTTTTTGAGAGACAGGTTTTCACTGAGTTGCTAAGTGCCTCACCGTTGCTGAGGCTGGCTTTGAACTTGCGATCCTCCTGACTCAGCCTCCCAAAGTGCAGGGATTATAGGCATGTGCCATTGTGCCCAGCTTTGTCTTTCATTTTTGACAGTTTGACTATGATATTTTTTGATATAGTCTTGTTTGTATTGGATTTGATTGGAAACTTCTGAACTTCCTGTACCTGGATATTCATACCTTTCCCAAGATTTGGAAAGTTATCTATTATTTCTTTGAATAAACTTCCTCATCCTTTCTCTTTCCTTACTTAACTCTTAAAATTTGAACATTTGCTTTTTTCATTGCGTTTCTACAACTCCCATAAGATTTCTTCAGTTTTAAGTCTTTTTTCTCCTGACTATATATTTTCTAGTAATCTTTGAATTCAGATGGATTCTTTTGCTTTATAAACTGTATTATTAATACTGTTTCATTTTTCATTTCATTCATTATATTTTTCAGCTCTAGAATGTTATTGAAGTTATATAACTTTTTTGAATCTGTTAAATTTATTGTTTTGCTCATTCATTGAATTATTTCTTTGTATTTGCTTAGAGTACACTGAGCTTCTTTAAAACATGTCTGTAGGACCTGCTGTTCTATAATTTTCTACTTTGAGAAGACTAGATTTGTTGCTTCCTGTAGGCTGCAAGTAAGAAATCTGGACTCAACTAATTTTTTTGATGTCCAGTCTTTTATTTTTTATTGGTGCATTATAATTATGCACAATAGTGGGATTCATGGTGACATACTTGAGTAGGCACGGAACATAATTTGGTCAGTTTCATTCTCCAGAACCTCCTGTCTTCCATCCCCGAGTTCCCTTCCTCTACTCTACTGGTCTCCCTTCTAACTTCATGTGGACTCAACTAATTTAAAACAATGAGGAAATATTATTACATGAGGCAAAAAAGCAAAAGCTATCGCAGTACCAGACACAGGATAATCTGAGCTCTGGATTCTATGTTAGTGTCTCTGGGCCTGGCGTTCTCTATGGTATTTTGTTCTCAAGCTGTCTTTACAAAAAGGCTGCAGCAATTCCAGGCATCATTTCTAGAGCCCACAGGATCCAAACAAGGAAGACATTCTCTGTTTCTTTTTGGGTTTTATTAACAACAACAACAACAGCATTGTCCTTATGCACAACTTCTCTCCTCACAACCGGCAGAATTTTTTTGCCACATATCATTTTCTAGAAATGTGTCAGCTTCCTGACCTTAAAGGGCTTCCTTAGTTCTCTTAGACCAATAGGGCCCTCCTCCAGGGAAAGCTCACCTTGAGGTAATGGCCACATGAAAGAGAGTGGAACTTAACAACACTGGGACTTAATAAGAGAACACAGATTTAGGCAACCAACTTAAGAAGTCCCCTAATTTATTAAACCCCAGGGGACTATTATGAAGAAAGATGACAGAGTCACTGGAAGAGAGATGTCTCCAGAGGGTCCCAAGGAGGTCCTGAACAGTGGGGCACTCAATTCAGGACCAGCGGGGTCCTTGACATATGCAACAGAGAAGTAGTTCAGAGTGTATTAGTAGAGGTGCAGTTGGAGATTTATTTAGACACACATTTGAGGGAGGATGCTGGCTATCCCAGAGAAGAGAAGTGCTTCGGGGGTTCCAGGCTCTGCTCTTAAAGGAAGCTTGGTGTGGGTGGGTATGCAAGTATATGTAGGGAGGAGATCAGTCTGGTGATCACAGGATGATTTATGGTGGTCTGGTCAGTCTCAGGATCCTTTGGTTCACATGGTCTTTATTATCTGATCAATAGATAATGCTAGAAAGTCCTCTAAATTATAGGTTTCTTAAAATATTGCATCTCTCTTTGCTTAATGTATTTATTGTTGGACTAACAGTGCACAACATAATTAACATAAGTGAGTGAATTTATGGTTAAGTTTAAGATTTACAGATTTCCTAGAAACTTGAGAGTTGCAGACCTCAGACTGGCTTGTGAAATGACAGACTTGGAAAAGTACGTGGAACTTCTAAATTCATATTGTATATCCTTGTCTTTCATTTATGTCTCCTTTCTGCTGATTTATCTCTTCTATCTCAACATAACCCATGATTTAATGAGTTAACATGTAAAACTCTTCCAATAGTGCCCAAGACATGGAAAGTACTGTGTGTATGTGTGTATACATATGTATACACCTATACAGACATGTATACATATGTATACATACACACGTGCTTGCTAAGGTTACTGTTGTTATGATTAACATACGGAATGGGTAAGTCTCAGTGAGCCATACCAATGAAGTCTAATTATGAATGGTGGTGTTTGATTAGCGATAAAGCAATGAAGATGGATACTGCAGATAAACGAGGGAGAAGATCTTGTTGATACTCAGAGTCTAAGAGGGGGTGGATGAGCAGCTGGCCTGTGTTTAGTCACAGTCTGTACATTGGGAGGAGTTAGAGGGAGCCTTCTTAATAACCGAGAAATACCAAGGCCCAGTGTGTTAATGAAATCCAGTCTCAGTAGCCTCCTCTTTCTCACAGCTATTTTCTTTCACTAGTTGAAAGCAGTGGTTAACTGCATAAGTATTTTTAAAGCAGCCAAGGCCTCTGAACCAAATAAAAAGTTTAGATTTCATTACTTTGGGTTTTGGAAGAATGGGGGTAGAAAATAGCATGTTGTATATATAGGTATGTAAATTTAAATGTCCCTTTATGAAAAGCACACACATAACACTTGCAAGAAACCATGTAAAAGCACTAGCAATTCTAGCCAAAAAAGGAAAAGATGAAAACTGACTTCTTAAGCTTTTAGCTATAACTAAAAATAATCATCTTAGTCTATGGGTGACACATTACTCAGGAAAAACTTTACTCTGTGTATCCTGAATGATTTTTAAGGTTTTTTCCGCTTCACTGTCTGACTTAAAGTGGGTGCCTGTTATATCTGATGGTATTTTATACCATTTGAGACTTAGTGTTCCGTTCTGGCCACTTGATGTGGTGTTTTAGATGTAACAGTGATGACTATCAAACTACCCTTCATGTCCTTAAGAGAAAGCAGTTCTAAATGTAAAAGCTCGTTTCACATGAACTCATCAAGTTGTCTTCTTGCAGCCTGGAAGACATTTCAGGGATCACTGCTTGTTATATATATTTTTCTAAACAGATTACTTGAAAGGGAAGGTGCCTACCTGACGGTAGAATTTGTTGCATCTACTCCTTGCACTTCAGAGAAACCAAGGAAGAAGGCATGGAGACGTTTTGGAGCTCTGACTCTTGCATGGAAAACGGCAGTTTCTGTTTTCATTCTTCTTGGCCTTTTTTCAAATTTTGCTTTCAATCTTCTCAGCGGCATTCCATTATTTATAATCAACTTTATAAAACTCCGTGTTTGCCAAACTCTGACATTTAACATATCCAAGTCCAAATAATCATTTCTTCCTCTATCGGAGGTTTGTTTCCTCCCACACCTACCCCTTGAAAATGATTCAGAGGGGCTTTCTCTACATTTCCAGTGGATTTTCTTTGAAGTTCAGGCAGCAGAGAGCTACTTGGAAGCTTCCTGAGGGGCTGATGGGCACACACTGGATTCCAAGGAGACGGCTGCTGTGGAAATGGTGTGATTGCATTTGATTACTTGAGGTGGGAAGGCCTTCCTACCTTGAGATGACCTTGAACTCCATCAAGCTTCCTCCTGCTTGCAAAGGCTTCCTTTGGAAATCAGACTAATGTACTTCAAGTTCCCAGATTGTTCAGGCAAAGAGCACACAGAGACAGAGAGAAGATGCTTTCATACAGTGGCCCCAGAGCCCCAGGGAAGAAGCCACAGGAAAAAAACACCCTGATTGTTTATGCAATAAATCCTTTCAAGGGCTCCCGATGGCCATTTCTATAAATAGATTTCTATATTAGTCTGTGGCTGGGATAATTTAAGACTCATGGAATCTTTTTTTTTTTTTTTTCTTCCTCCACTCTTTGGGCTGTTTGGATCCCAGTATTATATGGGCTTTCGGGAAATACTGGTATTGAGTTGTGAGTTGACCCACCTACCTTTTCGTTTACAGAAACATTCCTGGAAAGAGTGCATTTAGTGGTAGGTAGCAGTCACTTGTGATGCTAACTTTTCACAAGCCCCCTGTGATCCACATCCCATTAGGAGCTTCACATCTCAGATGAGGAAACTGAGACTTGGTAGGGTTAAGCCACTTGCTAAGCTACTGGGCCACACAGAGCTGTTTCTGGGTGGAGGTGCTCCTAACAACCCCAGGGAGAATGTCTATTTTTAGGTATCTCACCTGTTGTGGGACACGTCTGTTCTACTTCATGCCACCTTTATCTGTCACTGACATATTGTATTCTAAGAATACCGACTCAGACAGCAAAGGGAAGGAATGTCTGAAGATTACCTCGAAGTCCTGGTGTTTGGGTGGAGCCCTTATCATATGCAAGATGCTCTTCCATTTATCTACCTGCTTGGTTTGGTCAGGGTGGCTTGTTCTGGGTGTCCCGGCAGTTTCCACACTTCTCCCCTCACCCCACTGTAGACTGCACCTGGCTCCACCTCATGTTTTCTTTCCGCCTCATCTGTCATCGTGGCAGGAAAGCTGCTTGAGCTTGGTACAACCCCTGGAGGCATGTCGAGTGTTGTGGGCTTTGGTCTGTGTATTCAACATAGATCAGGGCTGGAATGTCACATAAATCTCCCTGCCTGGCAACCGCCTTCTGTGGACCTATAAGCAGATAAGCCTTGAATGAGAGGATAGGGAATTTCCATCCTTTGAGGCACCAGGACCTTGCCCATCGTAGAATCCCTCTTTCTCCTGCCTTCATATTTATTCTCAATCTTCCTCCCACCCCCTTCCCAAACACATCTAAAGGAAACTCTAAAATACAATTGATTAATTCCAAAGGTTTATAGAGCTGAAGGGTAAAAACACAAAAGGTGTTCAAAGGTCCTGTGTCTCTGCTTTTCATTACTTTGCTTTCAAAGATAGTAGTACACTTGACACTGAGAAAACCATTCAGAAAGGAGAGGAAGTGCTGATTTCTTTGGGTCACACACGTAAGTGTTTTGGATGCCACATGACATGAGGTATCCCCCCAAAAGCTCATGTGTTCAACAGTGCAGGAATGTTCAGAGTGAAATGATAAGGCTATGAGAGCTGTAACCTAATCAGTTAATTCATCCATTTGATGAATTAATAATTTGAACGGATTATTGGGTGGCATGATTGGAGGAAGTAGGTCATGGGGTGTGCCCTTGGGGATTATGCTTTTCCCCTGGCTCCTCACACTCCACTTCCTGGCTGCTAAGAGCTAAGCAGCTCACCTCTGTCATCTCCTCCTGCCATGATTGACATTGTGCCTCACCTCACACCCAGAGTAATAGAGTCAGCCAACAATGGTCTGAACTTCTGAAACCATAATAACCTTTTTCTGCTCCACATTCTTGTCAGGTATTTTGTTCATAACAAAAAGCTGACTAACAGACATGGTAACCACTGGGCTGGGAAGAGGTCCTGGCACTGGCCCTAAAGGCTGTGAGGATCTAGACCATGCCACTTACCCTCTTTAGCCTTCCCATTGTTTGACTGTAAACCACAGAGTGTAGACTGGATGATTCGTAAGGTCCCTTTCAGTCCTGATATTGTATTGTTTGGGCAGAAGAAGGTACAGTGTCCCACCATCAATTTTGATTCCTGTAGAGGTAACTGGGTATTTTGAGAACATGAGAGAGAGATGTGTGGGAGGTTGATTAATTCTGGGTTTGCTCACTGGGGCTTATGGAGGTTAGGCTCCTTTCCTCTCAGAGATGGGAGACAGAATGCATCCTTCCTGTGATTACTTTCAAAGGATGGCTTTCAGGTCCTTGAGAATGAAAGTTTTGAGTTGCAGGATACGTATACATATCAAAGGAAAAGAGAAAGGATTTATAATTTTGTTTTTTAAAAAAATGCTGTAAGAAAAATGATGTCAGTTGTTGGCTGGAATAAATTCTGGCTGCTTTGAGTTTTCTCAGATGGGAACTTAAGGGTAGCTGGGTCATCCGAGGGATGCAACCTCAGGCTGATAGAAGCTGTGTTAGAGTTTGTTCAAGTCTTTGGATTAGAGGCAGGAGATGGTAGATGAAATTTTTGTGTTAAATTTGCAGTTCTCATCAGCCAAAGTTGAGACCTACTTGAGGAAGGCTTATAAGAGCTTGACTGAAGTTGGTCAAGGAGAGAGTCTATCATTTCTTTGATCAGAATTGCATTACCTGTCCATGAGAAACCAAACCACCAGAAGCTCCAGGTGGAAGAAATGTCCTTTCCCTTATTAGTGAGCAATAACATTCGACTGAGCAAGAGTCATCTCCTGGAGTGGAGAAGGGCCTCTGAGCACAAGACCAGGAGGAAGGTAAACAAAGTCAAGGTTCCAAGGCAGGAAGAAAGGCAGGGAGTGGCCACTAGGGTCCCATGACCCCCTCCTCAGGGATGGGAAGAAGACCCTGAACTTCTATCTCAACCATGTTCCTACTCCATGGATATCCTAGGTAGACTGTAATTGACTTAATTATCTCAGAGAGAGTACACCAAACTTTGAAAGGTATAGCATGATGGGATAAGGTTTTCCATTTTTTTCCCCTAGTTTTTTTTGGACTGTGGGAATGGTGGTTTGGCAGAACAGCAATGCAGGGGTTACAAGTCATTGAAACACAGAGTGAATCTGGGTTTTGGTTATAAACCTGATGATCCATGGGGCTCACTTTGAACTCAACTTCCTTTTCTCACTCCCAACACCCTGCCCTGTAATAATGGTGGGAAAGGCTGGAAATGATTTGGATTTTATTCAGAAAGTTTGTACTTTTAGATACGAATCCAAATGAGAAGCCTTAGAGTAGAATGAGGAGTAGAGTCCTAATTGGAGAACGAGGAGTAGGATTTTCTAAAGGGGGACACTACAGGTGGCCTATCTTAGATATGTCCTTGAAAAGTTAAATTATTTCATTTGCATTAGGAGAGCTTGGTACTCAAAGGAATCTTAGAATGAATCTTTATAAAAATGGAAGTAAATAATGTTGTGACTCAGAACTCCATTTGGTATCCCAATGTGTCTAAGTACCAGACACATCTGAACAATAAAATTGCTCTGAGCACTTCAGAAATAAACAATGACTTGTGGTTAAAAAAAATAAATAAAAAACCACCCTGAAGGACAAATTGCTCTTGTGGGTACAGTGTGGTGACAGGGCTGTGAATGATAGCTGGTGATGTCCCCGTGGGCCAGTCCATAGGCTAAAAACAAGAGGCAGTGGATGTTTGCTGTCACATCTGTCTTATGGGTGACCCATGCATCATGATTGTCTGGGTCCCTTCCATGTTTTCATTGATAAGTCATTTGGAATCACTGGATTGTAATTGGGCAAATATGTTTATATTCCATTCAATAATTTCCCTACCATGGAAAGGAAATCCAGGGTAATAACTTTAAAATTGAAACTGTTTGAGTTGAGTAAAATCTTTTATGAATGTCATATTTGTTTGGATTTAAAATTACAGAAATGTCAATAATTTGGAATGGTTCAGATAATGGGCATTCTGGGTAAACTCTTTGAGTATTTATTTTCTAAGTGAAGATTTTCAGATAGTAAACAGCATGATTTCCCCATGCTAGATCAGAGGCCAGCAAACAATACCCCAGGAGCCAAATCTGATCAGCTGGTCAAATCCAGCCATTTGCCTGTTTTTTGTATGGCCCCTGAGTTAAATGTGGTTTTAAAATTTTTTTTAAATGGTTAAAAATTTTTCATGATAGGTGAAAAAATTCAGATTTCACTGTCCATAAATTAAACTTCTTGGATCATAGCCACATACTGTCATTTGCTAATTGTGACTACTTTTGTGCTACCATGCCATTACACCACAAAACTGAAATAATCTGTCTTTCCTGAAAAAATTGCTGACCAGTACACTAGACCCTTCCAAAGACTTCTAGTGTTGCGTTCACCCCACCAAAAAAAAAAAAAAAAAAAAAAAAAAAAAAGAATCCCTTCTCTTGGGATTAAGGTTTCTGAGTGTTCGGAGGGATACTGTAATGGAACTTGCTACGATTCTTTGTCTGTCACAGTTCCGTGCCAGTAAAGCTGAATGAGTTGTCCTTTCAGCCTGTTGCCCCTCAGCCAGCCAGCAGTGAGATTCTGGGTACAATTTTCCGACCACATTTCTACAGTTTATATTTGAGGAAACTAATAACTTCTGCATGGTACACCTGCTAAAACATGGTTGACCACTTAGCTCTAGTTTCCTTTTTGCTTCAAACCATATCTGAATTTTATTTGTGTGTATATTTTAATATACTTTCCTCAACACTGCCTAAAGATAGGTTATGAGGCTATAAGATGGGTTAAAGGTGGGAGAAGTTCTACTTCCTGGATTATTCATTTGTTCATACCACCAATAAAGATTTTGGGGAGGGTACCAAGGATTGAACTCAGGGGCACTCAACCACTGAGCCACATCCCCAGCCCTATTTTGTATTTTATTTAGAGACAGGGTCTCACTGAGTTGCTTAGTGCCTTGCTGTTACCGAGGCTGGCTTCAAACTCGTAATCTTCCTGCTTCAGCCTCCTGAGCCACTGGGATTACAACCAACAAAGATTTATTAAGATTAGCTGTATCCTTCAAGGAGGTTAAAATCCATTAAAACATCTAACAGATAAAATGGACACACATACAAGTCACATGAACAGGAATATGATTTTCTCTGAGAAGCTAAGGTTAGGGACATGTGGTCAGGGAAGGCTTTGAGGTGTTCACATCTATCCTGGGGCTTTAAAGGCAGATGGTAATAAATCACTGTGCTCCCAAAGAAGTCCAGGCAGAGGACACCAAACTGCACTGTCAGAAAGTCTTAAAATAGCCACGTGCAATCGGAGAATTTGAATTAGTTCATTATTGCTAACAATGAAGTTTAAAATGGGGTAAGAAGGAAGATGCCATGAGAAAGGTAGGAGGGAATTCTGATCTGAAGAGATGTCATGGGCCTGACTAGTGTTTGTTTTAGATAAGATGCATTAAAAACATTTTAAGCTAGAGGTAAACATATTCCTGGTTACGTTTGTAACTAGTTCTGTAAATGAAGCTGAATATATTTACTGCACCTCATTGGAACATTTCTATGTTGGGTTAAATACCTTGTTCATGTCTGTAAATGCAGTCACATGCTATATAGTGATGTTTAGGTCAAGGACAGACACATGTATGATAATGTATGCCAGCTATCCTGGGTGCATAGAAGGAAGGTTTGTGTAAGTTCATTCTGATGTTGGCACAACAATGAAGTTACCTAACAACACATTTTTCAGAATGTCTCTCCATTGTTAAGTGACACGTGACTATTTTTAAGTTTGGGGCTTGTCCTAATTCATTCCTTCACAAAACTGTTCATTCATTTAATATGTATAGAGGGTTGAGTTTGTGCCAGGATATCTAGGACCCGAAGATGGAACAGTTAAAAACAAAACAAAACAAAACAAAACAAAAAAACCCCCCAGCCTCCTACCTCCTGAGCTCCCATTTGGGCTGGTGGCCCCTAGGTCTCTGCCTGTTCATTGTTTGGCAATGCAGAAAGTTTGAGGAGAGCGGTGGAAGCCTGTCTTGTGGCCTTATCTGATTTTTTGGCCTAATCATTTAGCTCAGGTTTCCATGTGGCAATAATAAGTCACTTCTGCTCCACACCTTTATTTCCTTGTCTGTCAAAAGGACACAATCATGGCCATCGCTGGTGTAAACACCAGAAGAATAAATCAGACATTGTGCAGATGGGGGCTGAGTTCCGTGGAAGATGAAAGCATGTGGGACGTAAAAGGAAGGGTTCCCATGAGAATACGAACTAGCCGTCTTCAGTGACTTCCAAACACTTTTGATTGTGGCCCACATGAAGGAGAACACTTCATAGCAAGTGTCACAAAATTAAGTTGATACCTGACACTTTGTTCAATCCTGCTTTAGAGGGAGAGACCCACTAAATAGATCCCCCAGCCTATTGCTATGAATGAGGGCTTCAAATCAAACACTCCATTTATATTGCACATACTTTGTTAGTATTCCTTTTATTTCTCAGTGCTCACTGAATTCTTGTCCTTGGATGGTTTCCACGGCCTTTTATAACCCAAGCAACTGTGCATGAACTGAGCCACAGAGAACCCGAGGAAACCCAGTTCCACATGCCCCACTGTGTACTCCCCCACCCTTGAGGGGTCCAGGCTGACCTGTCCCCTTCCCATCACTGATTGTGTACTACATGAAGCCAGGTGTGATGAGCAGAAGCCGCTTCCTCCACCTTCCTTCCAGAGGAGCTCTGCTGTCGGTGCTGAATCATCAATCAGCTCACATACCTTTCTCCGGAGAAGACCACAGGTCTGAGCGTGTCAGGTGCACGGGCTCTTCTAAGGGTTTCTGACATGGGCAAGGAGGCAGGACATTGAGAAATGCTTGTTTATTCTATTCGCGTATGGATTTAGTCAGAAAATCCAGGATGGAGGGAAACAAATGACAATCAAGTACAGGTTTTTTTGGAGTTCACCAGCCCCATCACGTGAAAGCACATTACATCCTTTGAACAGAGAACATCTTGCCTCACCCTGCTCTTTGCACCTCTACTGAGATCTTCTGGCTAGAAGCAGACCATCTAGGGTGAAAGATGGTTTCCTTTCTTTAAATTCTAGATGACCATTCCAGCAGTGATGTGCCCCTTTGTTTTTAATTGAAATAATCTCTTGGGCAGAGCACCCTGGTGACCCTTCAGGTTGACTCTCTGAAATATCCACTGTTTTCTGGCTTCTGAGGGTACTTTGGAGAAAGTGTTCTGTTATCTTGAATGCTCAGGCTCATGGTCCTATTGACCATTTTTAGTTTATTTATTAAGTACTAACTTTCATTCATATTAGATGGTGCATAAGTAAGAGCTTCTGCACCAAACCAGATGAAAAACAGACCAATGTGGTCTGGACCAAGAGAGGAAGCCTTCTAGGAGTTGCTGAGGCTGGCCCTGTGTTTTCAAGAGAACAGCAGATGTGGGGAAAAGGGGGAAGCCAGGCAAAGGCACAGAATGAGCCCGCATAGGAGGTTATGACATGCTTGGATGAGACAAGGGTATCAGCTAGGAGAGAACACAAGTGTGTGAATGGGAGAGTAATAACTTCTCATGTTCAGGTGTGCACTCAAAGAGAGCTCACAGAGCTAGGTATAAAAATGGCTCCTAGTCAACATGGTCCTCAAGTATCCATGAAATCAGCCTAATTTCACCACTTAATTTCTTGATGGTCTCTGCACCCATAGTGATCTGCCTGCATAGTTCATTATAATACTTTCTTCTGTCCAGAAAACCCAGAAATGGTAATATTCAGGGAATAGTCTTTTGTCCCAGGATCCAATGTGACCTCCTCGATCATCAGGCCAGGCTGTTACTCTATTGATTTAGAACAGTGAGCCTGTGATTGTAAATATTCTCTCAGTAAGCAAGCACATCACTTGTGTCTTGTTGGGGAATTTGGTATGTATTCTTTAGATTTAGATTTAGCTTCATAATCACAAAACCCAAGTACAGTGTTCTAGATTTGAAATTTATTTTTCATTATGTGAAAATAAGCCTAGAATGGAACTCCATGTTGTTAGGACCTTTCATCTGGCTTGTCTACCATTCATGGCCTCCATAGCCAAGTTCAGCTGTGGTCTAGGATGTTTATTCCCGCTCCAGCCATCATGTCCACATTCCAGCCAGCAGGAAGAAACAAAAGGGTAAGAGACAGACATGCTTTTCCCTTTATGAAGCTATTCCCACAAGTTTCACACATTCCATCTGTCTATATCCCATGGCTACAACTGGCTAAAGGCAGACTGGAATAGGTGGTCTTTATTCTTGGCAGCCATGTACCTACCCTGTTATGCTGTCTTCTTAGGAGTTCTGTTACTAAAAAAGGGGGGGAGAACTTGGATTCAGAAGCCACTGGCAGTGCTGTTTGGCTCCTTTGCTACTTACCTAACCAGTAGAGTCCTCTTCCTTAGGAGCATAACATTTGCCTGTGATTTGCAGTCCAGTCACCAGTCAGCTGCTTCCCAGATACCCCATAATGTCACAAGATAGAAAGGAATCAGCTTAAGAGCAAGTACTTGAGTTTTTACTTCTTTTGGTCTTCAGTTAGTGGAGAGATGTTTATTTAGTGCTCTTAGTAACTTGGGACAATGGAACCAGGGTCAAAGAAGGGCAAATCCTGTCTGACAATGAGTCTCACTTTTGGGGTAAAAAGGGAGATCAGCTACTCTAGGAAAAAAAGCCCTAAAAGTAGAAGAGAAATAAGAGTTTCAGAGGTGAAGGTGGCCTCTCCCTCTGAGACATATGCAGTGCCCTCCTTCCTTCAGCCACATCAAATTCTTACCTATGGAATCTAGCATGCCCGTGAGGCCCTGGTCTCCCCCAGGTCCTAAGAGCGAGGATAGTGCAGTGGCCAAGAGCTGGACTTTGCAGTCGGGCCGCATGTGTTGAAAGCCTGGATCTGCCACTTAGTACCTTGGACAGCTTTGGTCTGTCTTCTGAGCCTCTGTGCCTCTGCTTTCTCATTTATAACCCAGGGAATGATGCTATCTGTGACATAGTTTTTGTTCTTTGTGGCTAAATAAAACTCAGTTGTGTAGATATGCCATGTTTTCTTTATCCATTCACTGGTTCCATAATTTGGCTATTGTGCTGCTGTAAACATGGGTGAGTGTATTGCTATCGTATAATGATTTCAATTCTTTAGGATAAATAAATAGCATAGGAGTAGTATAGTTGGGTCTTGTGGTGTTTCCATTCTAGGTCTTTTGTGGAACCTCCATACTGATTTCCACAGTGGTTGTACTAATTTACAATTCCATTAACAGCATATAAATGTTCCCTTTTCCCTGAATCTTCATCAACATTATTTGTAGTCTTTTTTTAAATTTATTTTTTAGTTGTAGGTGGACAGAATATCTTTATTTTATTTTTATGTGGTGCTGAGGATCGAACCCAGTGCCTCATGCATGCTAGGCGAGCACACTACCACTGCGCCATAACCCCAGCCCCTATTTGTAGTCTTGATGACTGCCATTCTAACTGTAGTAAGATAAAAATCTGTGTACCACAGTTCCCTGATTGCTAAAAGTGTTGAATATTTTTATAAATATGTGTTGGCCATTCATATTCTTTTAAGCATCTGTTTAGCTCATTTGCCCATTTATTGATTGGGTAATTTGGGTTTTAGTGGTTTTTATTGAGCTCTTTATACATTCTGCCTGTTAATACTGTCAGAATAGCAGATAGAGATTTTCCTACCCATTCTGTAGGCTTCCTCTTCATGCCCTAATTTTCTTTGCTGTATAGAAGCTTTTCAATTTGATGCCATTCCATTTATTAATTCTTGATATTATTTCCTAAGCATGATGAGTCCTGTCGGTCATTTTCTATGTCTATATATTACAGTGTTGGCCCTACATTTTCTTAAGCAGTTGCTAGGTTTGTTCTAATTCCTAGATCTTTGGCCCATTTTTCATCGCCTCATTGGGTCAAATGAGATAGAAATCTAGGCTTATATCCAGTACTCCCAGCACCCTTTATTAAAAAGGCTAGCTTTTCTCCAACCAGTTTTTGGTGCCTTTTTCAAGAACCAGATAACTTTATCTGTGAGTTTGTCTGTGTCCTGTATTCTGTACCATTGGTCTGTGGGTCTGTTTTTTTTTTTTTAAACAACCTTTATTTTATTTATGTATGTATGTATTTTGTATGTGGTGCTGAGGATCGAACCCAGTGCCTCACGCATGCGAGGCAAGCGCTCTACCACTGAGCCACGACCCCAGCCCCTGTGGGTCTGTTTTTATGCCAGTGCCACACTGTCACACTGTGTGTGTTACTATAGCTCTGTAGTATAATTTGAAGTCAGGTATTGTGATGCTTCCAGCATTACTTTCCTTGCTTAGAACTGCTTAGTCTATTCTGGGTCTTCTATTCTTCTGTCTGAATTTTAAGACTGTTTTAGTTCCGTGAAGAATGTTATTGGTACTTTGAATACTGCATTGAATCTGTAATCACTTTTATTAATATAGCCATTTTAATAATATTAATTCTGAGGCATTTATTTAGTGTATTGATAAGCCCAGCTCTTAGGAGGTACTCAGGACATGACTCATGAGTAGAGTAGTATTTGCCAAGCTCCTGTCATATACCACAAAGGAAACTGAAGGTTTGGGTTCTTACCTACAAGGAGCTAAGTCTATTTGAGACTATAAGATACCATAGGTGGTGGTGCTCTGGTGTGTACTAGGAGAGTCAGGCATGATTCTATCAGCACTTTGTCTTTCTAGCACCCAATACTCAGGCACATGGTAGATGCTTATGAAATGCTTGCTGTAGAGACATAATAGAAGGTGAATAAATGATGGTGGGATCTTTGCCCACCCAGGCATCAACTTAAGAGCATGATATCCCCTGGTTGTTAGAGACTCAATTCCAAATCATTTACCAAGCACTTGATAGGCAACAACTTTCACAAGCTGCTACCCGCCCCCCCCTCCCCCCAATCTAACCACTTTTCCTGAGGTGGCCTTGGAATGGGAATGTGGCATTTAAATAAATGCATCAGGCACATCAGAAACTGGACATGAGTTTCTTTTGGAAACTCAGGGGCCAGAATTTTGACTGACAGTAGAAACAGGAGCAAAAAGCACCAGGAAGAGAGCTGGCCTCCATCTTTTGCTTTTT
>PVHX01008984.1:16808-79673 GCA_004024805.1 Geosciurus inauris | reverse complement strand
CTCCCGGACCATTTCCCCGCCCAGTCACCAGGCTCGAACAGGTCGGGAAAATGGCGCTGTGCCTCGTGTTACACAGGGTTATATAGCCTCTCCCCATCCGGGAAAGGCAGGCTTGAGGCCAGGAAGAGGTGTTGACTTAGAGTCCAGTGTCTTCTGAGATTAGTTTGGTGCAGCTGGTGATGTCAGATCCCTTCCGGTATGAGCCGAGAGCCGTACTGTAAGTTCGCTTCTTCTTCCGTACAGATCATTGGGGGCCGCCATCTTGGTGTGCTTGACGCAGGCGTGCTGCGCTCGTCGCATGTGTGCTACGTTTGTCGCGCGCGACAGTGAGTGGGCTGGCTCCTGGTGTTGTGTTGGTGCAGCGCCGCGGCGCGCAGGGTCTGGTTTTCTGTGTCTGCCTCCGACCTAACACACGGTATATTCTGAAGTCAGGTCAATGTGATGTCCCCAGCTTTGCTCTTTTTCTGAGTGCCCGGCTTTATCCTCAGGTGTTAATGATGAGTGTTGCTCTGGGAAGCCTTTGGCCATGATGCTCTGCACATCATACACACACACACACTGCTTTGGCATCAAGGATGGCTGTCACTGTCATTTTTTCCCTGAGTGTAGCCCACCTGTAGGTCTCCAATGCTGCAAAGATTCCCAGAGGGGAGGGTCCCAGGGAATGGCTCAGCCTCCATCTGCCACTCGAGGATGGAGAGGGAGATGTAGATCCCTTGCCAAGCCCCATCGTGGCACAGAATCTGAATGTGCATGTCCCTGGGCTTGGCTCCAGAGAGCAGAGGGGTCCTTGGGACTTCCAGAGCAGCCCAGCCTCAGGAAGTCCACCTGGGATCTTAGTTCTGCCTGTGTCTCACAGCAGAGTCAGGATGAGCACCAGGGCCTCTTCCCTGAGAGAAAACACAACTTTGGGAGGTGAGCCTTTGTCCTGGCATGCTGCAGACATCGACAAATGTGGGCCACCCATGACAGTGTCCCATGGAAACTCTGCAGACTGCCAGAACAGAGAGGGAACTACAGCTGCATGTGCAGCTCAGGCTATGTGCTCATTTCTGGAGCAAATATTTCTTTTATTAATGGGAGGAGAACAAACACCTGCAAGGTAGACTCTCTCTTCACACCCCCCACCTCCCCATTTTAAGATTTGAGGTTACCTGACCCATTCTTGTGACATCCAGAGGGCAGAACCCTGGTTAAAAGAGTGACACCCTGGTCAGAGACAGGCAGGTATGCACATCCCTGTCTCTTAGCAGCAGTAGGGTAGTATGAATGCCAGGGGCATCCTTGGTTTTGGGCAGGGACAAGATGGGGAAGTGAATGCAGTGAGTGCGGGCATGGGAGCTAGTCAGGGGCAGGGCCTGACCCTCTGGCGTTGTCTTCAAATGTGAAAGAATGTACCCATAGACAAAACACGTGCCACAAATCCATCCACTGAGGCAACTACTGGGGCGGCTACCAGTGCCACTGCAGACATGACTGGAAGCCCATGCCCAGATCCCACAGTGACCTAAACAACACTGTCTGCGAAGGTCCGGGCTCAGAGGCCACATTCCAGGGACACACAGTCTGGCTGTGATCACAGTTCTCCCAAGAAAACCGACCAGGTCCAATGCTGCAGGTGCCTGCAACAGCCTAATTCTCCAGGGGCTACATGGAGAAAGAGCGGGTCCTGGGGAAGGAGCTGGGGTCCTGAAGGAAACCCCCAGGGCCCAGGGCAGCAGCTAATGACTAACTGGGGTGATGTGTTTCTGCAGCCTCACAACCAGCACCTGCACAGGGCAGGTCTGCTGCACACCAGGCCTCGCACGCTCCTTGACCCAGTGCCCATCACGCATGCAGCACTGGTGGCAGCACTGCAGCCCAGGCAGGGCACTAATGGCAGAAGTGGGGGATGGAGCTCTGACAGCAGAGAGCACCAGGTCCTGGCTGGGGCAGGGACTGAACCCACTCTCCATGTCCCCAGATGTGGACGAGTGCAGCTCCGGGCAGCATCAGTGCCACAACTCTACCATCTGCAACAACACGCTGGGGTCATACAGGTGCCACTGCCGCCCGGGCTGGGAGCTGATTCCTGGGAGCCTCAATGGCCAGAACAACACTATCTGCAGAGGTACCTGGCCTGCCCTCACCCCAGAACCTCCCCCACCTTACACATGCAGCGCGTGCACCTGGACATGCTCACACCCACGCCCACATATGCACACTCCTCCTAATGAGCCACTGTCCTGCTCTGCAGTCCTGCCTTTCCTCACCTGGCCTCTGCACCAAGGAGTTAACACCCAGGTGAGCCACCCCAGCCAGGACAGGGAGGTGGGAATCCCTGGGGCAGCTCTGTGACACCCCTTTTCCCTGAGCTTCCCACCCACCTGTGACCCCTCATCTCACCTCCCCAGCCTCTCTCCTGCTTCTTTCACAAACTCCAGGATCTGCACAGGGAGTTCAAGCCAGTCGTGGCCAAGGACACCATTCAGGTAAGGGTAGGACCCAGGGAAGCAGGTGGAGATACCGCATAGAGGGAGGCAGGGCAGCTTTGGTCTGGGTGGAGGGGACAGGCCCAAGCACAGTGGGGTTTTGGTGTGAGCTGGCAGCTCTCCCAGGGCTGGTGGAAGAGGACACTGGCAGCCACACACACTGGTGGACGCCCAGGTGCACTGTCCTTCTTCTTTCTCTGATCCTGGTCTTTGGGGTTTTGTCATCCTTGACATTCATGAACACAGCTGACCTCTGAGGAGCAAGGGCCATCCAGGGACTCCCAGACAGTGCTCTCTCCATCCCCACCTGGACAGTCTCTGGGGTCTGTTCTCTGGTCCTCCAGCCTGAGGCCACTGGCTCTGTGCTCCATCCTTCCAGAGGCTCATGCAGGAGGTGGATGAGCTGCTGGAGACTCCTGGAGACCTGGAAACCCTGCCGCCCTCACAGAAGCACTGTGTGGCCACTCACTTGCTGGCAGGCCTGGAGAGTGCCCTGAGACACCTAAGCAGGACTCTGCCTGAGGGGACATCAACCTTCAATTATTCTGCAGGCACACGTAAGTCCCTGGGTCTACACCAGGCTCCTGTTCCTTGTCTCACACCTCTTCTGATGCCACCAGAGCTGAGGGACCACACTCGTATCTCAGTGTGACTCAGGTAAAGAAATTGCAACATTTAAAACATGCCAGAACCACAAATACACATTTACAGTATGGTATAAATTGTCTGCAGTACAATAACAATAAAGCATTTAAAGTAGCAAAATAGAAACAGCTTCAAAAAATAACTTGGTGGAATATAAATTGATCTTGCTCAATATCTAAGTATGATTTGCTTCACTGTGGAAAAATTCACATAAGAAAATTCACCATTTAAGTTTGCCATTTAAAATTCACCGGTTCTACATTTCAGTGAAATTCAGGACATTCACAAACTCATGCACCTATCACCTTTATTTCTATAACATTTCCTCACCCCAAAAGTAAGCATGGTACCTCTTCAGCTGCCATTCCTCATTCCTCCCCTCTCCCAACCCTGACATCCTCTAATCTGCTTGCTGTCTTAATGGATGGACCTTTTCTACCCTTTAGTATAAATGCAATCACACAATGTGTGACCTGTTCGTCTAGCTTCTTTCACTCAGAATAATGCTTTTGAGCATGGCATAGCATCACTTCATCCCTTTTCAAGGCTGAATATTGTTCCATCCTACAGGTATTTAGTTGACCCACTCAGCCACTGATGAACATTTGGGTTGGTTCCACGTTTTGGCTATTGTGAATAATGTTGCTAAGAATACTGATGTATAAGTGTTTGTCTGAATAACTGCTCACAGTTCTTGGAGTATCTACTGAGGGGTGGGACTTGTTAGATAGCATGGTAATTCTGTGTTCAGTTCTGGGGGAACCACTAGTGTTTGCAAAGTGGCCACACTGTTTTATATTACCCCCAGAGGGGTGCAAGCATCTCCTCTCCAGCACCTCAGCAAAAAGTGTTACTTCCATTGCATTTGGTTTTTATCACAGCCTTTGTAGAATGTGAGTCAATGTCTTGTTGTGGGTTTGACCTGCATCTCCCTGTTGACCAGTTATGTGTAACATATTTTCTTGTGCCTCTCTGCCATTGGTGTATCTTTTTGGAGAATTTTCTATTTAGGTCCTTTGCTCATTTGTAATTGGATTGCTTCTTCATTTGTTGAGTTGTAAGAGCTGTTCATCTATTTTGACAGGAGATCATTATGAGATGTGCAACTTGGAAAGACTTTTTTCCATCCTATAGATTATCTTCTCACATTGTTGGTAATTGTTTCACTTTAATGTCACATGTTTTACATTTTGAGGAAGGCTGCTTTATCTACCTTCTTCATTGCTTGTACATTCAGTGTCATATCTAAGAATCCATTGCCAAATCCAAAGTCAGAAAGATACTACTGCATTTCCTCCTATGGGCTTTAGTTCTTAGATTCTGGCCTTCGATCTATTTTGAGTTAATTTTGTTCTATGATGTGAAATAGGGGGTCCCACTCCCTTCTTGGCTATCGATATCCCATAATCCCTCATCAATCATTGAAGAGACTATTCCTACCCATGGAGTAGTCTTGCTATTGGCCCCCTTGCTGGAAACCAGTTGACCACAGATGTGTAGGTTTATTTCTGGACGCTTACCTCCCCACCTGCCTTCATGCCAGAACCACGCTGCTGTGACCACTGCTCATTTGCAGTCAGTTCTGCAGCCAGGAAGTGTGAGTCCTCCTTGTTGTGATTCTGCAACAACACTTTAAGTACTTGGGTCTCTTCCAATGCCATGTTAATTTTGAGGTGTTTTTCTATTTAAGCAAATTGTAATATTAATGGGCTGTTGGGATTTTGCTAGGGATGACATTGATTCTGTAGATATCTTTGGAGACTGTCGCCTTCTTATCAATATACAAAGTTTCCCAATCTGTGAACATGAGGTGTCTTCTCAATCATCTAGGGTCTTTAACTTTTTTCAAAAGCTTCTATAGTTCTCTATGTACAAGTCTTCAGTCTTTTTTTATTTTTTATTTTTTGGTACTGGGGATTGAACTCAAGGGCACTCGACCACTGAGCCACATCCCCAGCCCTATTTTGTGTTTAATGTAGAGACAGGGTCTCACTGAGTTGCTTAGCACCTCACCCTTGCTGAGGCTGGCTTTGAACTCGCAATTCTGCTGTCTCAGCCTCCCTAAGTGCTGGGATTATAGGTGTGCGTCACTGCACCCGGCCTTCCTGAGTCTCACAGTTAAATTTATTCCTAAATTTTGTTAGAGATTGTTGTGTCTGTGTTCCTAAGAGATGTAGATCCCTTATTTTCTTTTCTTGGGATTTCATATCTGGTTTTGGCATCAGAGTAATATTGGTCTCCAGGAATTATTAGGTGGTGTCCCCTCTTCTGTTGTTTGAAAGAGTTAGAGAATTCATGTTCGTTCTTCCTTAAATGGTTGGTGAAATTCACAGTCAGAGCCATCTGATCTCAGACATTCATTTAGGACATTTTACATAATCAATTCCATCTCATTACCCATTGTAGGTCACTTCAGATTTTCTACTTCTTCTTGAGTCAGTTTGGTAGTTTGTGTGACCTAAGAACATGTTGATTTCATCTAGGTTATCCAATTGGTTGGTGCACTGTTGCTCTTATTGTTTTAATTCTTTGGAACTTCATATTTCATGTACATGTGTGTATGCACACATATGTATACACAACACATAATATACACATATATACGAAATCTGAAGTTACAATACATTACATACATATATATGTGTGTGTATTCACATGTGTCTATATACACACATGCATGGGTGTGGTTATGGTTAATTGGAAGTTACATATGCACACATATAGATCCTGTGATAAATGTGATACCTATTGTGTACATATACAATATTCACATGTACACATATATATTCCTAACACAACTCTTCTCATTCCCACAACTCATAGAACTGTCCCTAGAGGTGCAGAAGCAAGGACATGGCAATGTCACCTTGAGTCTGAATCAAGCAAAGATGCAGCTGAACTGGAATCTGGCACAGGAATCTGGTCACACAGGTAACAAGTGAGATGGGGAGAAGGTGGGAATGTCCATCTTTATGCCACTACCGTGCTGTTTGAGGAGACCTCAGGGGTGGGAAAAGATGCCCAAGGGAGTGAAAAAATACAGAATTAAAGACTAAAGGATGGTATGGGGTGGGAAGGGGCCCTAAGAGGAACGTCAAAAGGGGAGGTTCTGGGAGTGACGTTGACCAATGGTGCTGTGTGCATGTGTGAGTGTGTGACAAGCCCTGCTATTATGGGTCACTTTAATCCACCATCTCAGAATCAGGAGAGGCCATCTAAGGAGAGAGGGGCCTTGGCGCAGTCCCTAAGACTTGCCCTTGGCGTCATCCTGCAGGCCCTTCTGTGGTGGGCTTGGTCTCCACTCCAGGGATGGGCAAGTTGCTGGTCAAGGCTCCCCTGGTCCTGCAGCCTGAGAAGCAGGTGGCTCCCCATGGGTCACACAAGGACTTGCTGCCCAGAGTCTCGCCTGTCCTGCTCTCAGATGTCATCACAGCCTTTCTGAGCAACAAGAACACCCAGATCCTCAGCTCACCAGTTACCTTCACCTTCTCCCACCGTGTGAGTGTGGTGGGGAGGGAAAGCCCAGGCCCAGGCACACGATCATGTCCATCTTAACCTTGAGGTTCGGTGAGACTCCCTACAAGTGCACTCCATCCAGCAAAGCCAGCCTTTCCCAGGTGTCTCTGAGCACAGGAAGACCAGCTCACACCTCTGTTCTGTTCCTACAGTTGTTGACTCCCAAACCAAGGGGTGAGGTGCTCTGTGTCTTCTGGGCCCATGGCCAGAATGGTGGTCAGTGGGCCACTGCAGGCTGCAGGACAGTAAGCACCAGAGATGGCAGCACCACCTGCCGCTGTACCCACCTCAGCAGCTTTGCCGTCCTCATGGCCCCGTACGACCTGCAGGTGAGAGGCTGCCTTCAGCATCTATTGCTGCAAAACACATTTATGCAAATGTCACTGCTTAAGTAAATCGAATTTGATACCTCATGGTTTCTGTGGGTCAGCAACCTAGCACAGGGGGATGAGTTCCTTGCCCAGGGTCTTATAAGACTGAAACGATCACCTCAGCCAGGGCTGTAGTCTCTTCTGGGACTTGCGGCCCCCCTCCAAGTCCCTGGTTGCAGGCAGAATTCAATTCCCTTCTCTTAGCACCATCACCAGGGGACCACACTCAGTTCCTAAGAGCCACTCACATTTCTTCTCATATGGCCCTCTTGTAAGCCTTCTCACAAAATACCAGTGTTCCTATCTGAAAACCAGGAGGACAATGTCCCTTGCAGGGATTCCCTCTCAAGTTTTGAATTTGTTTTCCCAGGAAAAGTCTAGATCTTTAAAGGGATTATCTGATTAGACTAGACCAAACAGAAGAAGCTCCCTAATCTAAAAGTCAACAGATGGAGACCTAAATTCCACCTGCAAAATTTCTTTACAGCAACACCTAGCTTAACACAGGACTGGAAAACTAGAAGAAGGATTGTGTAACAGCAGGAGGTGGAGATATGAAGACAAGTTAGAATCCTGCTTTGCACCAGAGAGTGTAAGATAAAGGTGGTCAGGATTTCAACTTTGCAAAGAGGAAGGTCTGGTTGTGGCAGAGTTCAGAGAGGGTTAGGGGAATCAGGGAGGATGACTGGACCAGGGCTGTTTGCCTCCTCCTCTAACCAGGTGATCTGGTCACTTCTACTTCCCCATAATCAGACTCTCACTCAGTGGCCAGGTTATGGGCATTTCCTATGAGCCCCTCATGATTATGAGCATGACGAGGATCTCAGCCCAGTGCCCCAGCCCCAGCAGTCTACACAACATTCCAAGAGCTCACTGCCACCTCACACAGTAGCACACTCTCGTGGACCAACTGTTTATTCATGCAGGAGGTGGTGAATGTGGGCTTCAAAATTCAGGCAAAATGAGAGGACACATTGAGGGGTCTCCACCTCCACCCTTAGGCATTGAGTTCCGCCTGCCTCAGACAACCAGAGCTCTCCATGGACCCTGCACTCTCTTTTATTTACATCTTAGAGGTTATTCAATTCCTGTCTACAAAGGGCTTCACCATTCCTTCTTATGGACACACTGCATTCCATTGTGTAAACGGACTGTAAATGGCCTGTCAATTCTGATCACTTGCTAACACAAAGAATGTTGCAAAAATGGACACATGCATCATTTATCTCATATTTGAATGTGCATGCAGAATGTCTGTTTGGTCTAATTCATAACTCTACATAAATAGATACTGCCACATTTCAACATATAGAGGCTGAACCTGTTAATATCCCTACCAGCATTACATGAGAGTGTGTGTTTACTCATATCCTCACTGCAGGTTATTACCAACTTTTGGGGTCCTTGCCTAACTGAGAAGTAAATATATCTGGGAAAATATTTGTGTCCTTTTTAGCAGGAGTAGAATGGAACAACTTCATTAAGAACCATTTCTATTTCTCCCTCTGGAAATAATTTGTTCATATCCTTCTTCCATTTTTTTTTTATTGGCTCATTGAAACATGTGTTACTGATTTGCAGGAGCTTTTATGTATTAGATAAATTAGCTTCTTGACATTACACCAGAGTTTCTCAAGATTCAGCACATGTTAATATCACCTGGAGGACCTTTTATTTTTAAATGTTATCTTAGGTAACAATTTCAAATGTATAGATATGTTGCAAAAACAAAAACAGAAAAAATAGATCAGACACTTGATTAAAGGAAGAAAATTAATAATGATGGACGGTAGGATAAAATTTACATGTTCCCACGAATTTCTCCAAGTCATCTTAAAATCTTTAGGAGATGGAAAGATAACCCACCATCCAATTACTCTTTACCCAGGGGCATCTATTTTGGAATTTTTACCTCCATTTTATTTATCAGGTATGAATTCTTTCTCTCTGTTCCTCCTCTGTCCTCCCTCCTAATTTATCAATTTTGTCTTTACACCAGAGTCTCAAATGTAACAGGCACAAATATCACCTCCAGGATTTGTACTTTGTTTTCAAACATTTTCTTGGAAAACAATTTCAAATTGGCAGACATGTTGCAAAAAAAACAAACAATTAACATCTGTGTGCACTTGATCCAGATGCACCTGCTTTGAAAAATTTACCTTCATTATTTACAATTTGAACATTCCCCCTCTCCCTGTTTCCTCTTCTCTCCTGTTTTCCTCAATTACACTGAAATAGGATTGATGGTGGGCTTTTTAATTTCCTTATGGCTTTAAGATGATTTCCAGAAAGATATGGGAAAATGTGAATTTTAAGCTGTTGTTATTATTAAAATAATTTTCAACAAGTAATTATAAATTCACAGGGACTAGTGGCCAGTAGGGACAGGTGGAGCTGGACTGAGGCCAGTGGTGTCTTGGATGGGAGGTTAATGCCTGGACATTGAGGTGCAGATTCTGTCCTGTGGACTCATGTAACAGGGACAGAAGGACCCTCCACATGGAGCTTCACAATCACATATCAACATACAGCATTATTGTGCCCCAAAGTCAGGAATTCTGGGTCTTCTCCTTGAGTAGGGACTCTCTATATGTCAGTCCTTCTAGTAGCTTAGCTGGTCAGTTCAGAATACCTAACAACCTGACGTTCTGAACCTGGACTCCCTCACCCATCCATTTCACACATTTACCTGGTCCCGCCATTCATGGGTTTCCTAAACCAAACGACAAAGATAGAGGAGGGGTCCCCAACCCAGAGCTGGGCATGTGGCTGTGAAGGCTCCTTCCTCTGCTCTGCTCCAGGAGGACGACCCCATGCTGCACATCATCACCTGCGTGGGGCTGGGCGTCTCCCTGCTGTGCCTGGTCCTGGCAGCCCTCACCTTCCTCCTGTGCAGAGCCATCCAGAACACCAGCACCACCCTGCACCTGCAGCTCTCCCTCTGCCTCCTCCTGGCCCACCTGCTCTTCCTCACGGCCATTGACAGAACCCAGCCCAAGGTACCTGTGGTGTCCTGCCCCGCCCCAGGGGTGCTGAACTCACGGAGCCAGGCTGCCTAGGGCTTCTAATCAAACAGCCTTGGATCCTGGGGAAGACCTGAGGGGTAGATGTCCATTTCATATTGACAGGTGCAACTAGAAAATGAACCCTCTTTCCAACTCCATCATCTACAGTCACGTGTTGCCTAGCAACAGGGCTTGCATCACTGGGAAATTCCTTCATTATGTGAACCTCTTAGGGTGACCTGACGCAAATTCTAGATGGTATCCGTCAATCTCGTGACGTGGCCTGCTGTGTCAAACTAGAATCACAGGAGATTGAGGCGACTGGGCTGGCGACACACGGCATCCCGTTTTATAGCAAACACTTTTTACCAGTAGAAAAAGGAGGTTCTACTGAATTTTTAATTTGATTTGTTCAGTCTTTCGTGCTCAGAATTTCTATATGGTTCATTTCAGAATCTCTCTTTATTGAGATGATCTTCCACTCCCTGTATTTCCTCTCTTAAGTTCATTCCTCATGTCTTCTTTTAGCTCCTTGAACATTTTAACTGCGAACTTTCTAAATTCTTTCTCCAGCATTTCCTGTGCTGTGGTGTGGATGAAGTCAGTAGTTGAAGTGTGTGGGCTGTTTGGTTTGTTCCCTTGCTTTTTCAGGCTGCTTGTATGTCTACCCATCTTCTGCGTTGGATATCGCCTCTGCTGTTATGCAAGGGGTTATTTAGTGAGCTTTTTTCTCTTAAGAGCCTGGGGATGGGTGAATGTCCAGATACTGATATTCAATGTGTGTCCTCAGCTGTTCCCAGGATCAGCACCCTTTTGAGAGAAGATTCTAAATGCTGTTAACTACTATCACTTCTAAATAATGAGAAAAGCATAGTGTAGTAAATGCATAAACCAGTAACATAATCATTTGTTACCATTCGTAAGTATTATGCACTGTACATCATTGTACCACCCTGCTTATGTAACCGGCAGCGAACCGGGTGTGTTCACGTGAGCATCGCCACAGATGCATGAGCAATGCGGTGCACAGCAGCGCTTCGATGGCTGTGACGTCACCAGGCGACAGACCCCCTCCAGCTCTGTTGCCATCTTAGGGGACCACCACAGACGCAGCCCTTGCTGATGCATTACGGGGCAGCGCCTGGGTGCACAGCAGAATCCCCACCACAAGGCGCAGGGGGCACCAGGCCACGCCCAGACCCTGACCGCTGCCCAGGGTGTCTCTCCTCCCAGGTGCTGTGCGCAGTCACCGCGGGCGCCCTGCACTACCTCTACCTGGCCGCCTTCACCTGGATGCTGCTGGAGGGGCTGTTCCTCTTCCTCACCGAGCGAAACCTGACCGTGCTCAGTTACTCCAGCAGGAACAGGCTCATGAGGAGGCTCATGTTCCCTGTGGGCTACGGAGTCCCGGCTGTCATTGTGGCCGTGTCTGCCGCATCCAGACCTCACCTGTATGGGACGCCTACTCGGTAAGTGCGATCCCACTGTCCTCCTCTAGAGCATGTCTACAGCCCTCACGTGAGCCAAAGCAGCATTTTGAGTATTTCAGAGCTTAAGATGGAGAGGGACACTAACTAGTGACCCCTAGGGCATCTTTCCTGTAGAAAATTATAAGGATTAATTAATTAATCTCTGTCCTAGAAATAGCAAAGTATAAAGCAAAAGAAATGTTTAGGGCTTTTGTATTTTCAATTTAACCTACATTTCATCCCAACCCTGTAGGATGCCCCAATTCATCATTGGGGAAAGTAGAATTGATTTAAATAATTAAACTAATAGACAATGATAATCACCAAATTTGCAATTGTGGTTATGGCCATGACAGGAAGGATATGCAATCAGAAAGGGATATGTAGTCCACATGGTCTCTGGGAAATGCCTTATTTTTTAAGCCTAGATGTCAATACTAGGGAGTTCCTTATAACAGTCTTTACACTTTCATGCCTGAAATATTTCAGAATAAAAATGACTTAAATACAAAACTAAAAACTAAACACAGAGTCATAGTTAAGGTTTGCAAGGTGCTTATTTCATGCCAGGTACTTCTCTAGCCACTTTTATATTTATTAACTCAAATAATTCTAACATCTACACTTCCAAGTAGATGCTGTCATCAGCCTGATTTTATCAATGAGGAACTAGAAGTACAACTTAGTGAAGTGCCCCAAGGTGGCCCAGCTAGCAGGTATCACACACCCAAGTTTGTTGCAGCACCATCCACCATAGCTGAGGCAAGGGATCAGCCCAAGTGCCCTCACAGATGAAAGGAGAAAGAAGAGGTGGTATATATACCCAATGGAATACTATTTACCCTTAAAGAAGAACAAAATCTTGACATTTGCAGCAACAGGTATAAAACTAGAGGATATTATGTTAAGTTAAATAAGCCAGGCACAGAAAGACAAGTACCACATGTTGTCTCACATATGTGGAAAGTAAAAATAAAAAATAAAAAAATTCACCTGAAAGTAGAATAGAGACTTCAAGAGATTCGGAAGGGTGCGGGGCAGTGGCAAGGGAAGCAGAAAAGGGAGGCGGAGTTTAATCAGTGCACACTGTGGGCCTGGGCGGAAATACCATGCTGGACTCCTTCTATACTTACAATTAATATGTTCATGGAAGAATTTCATTTTAAAAATGCTGCATCATGGGTGAACCTTTATAACATCATGCTAAGTGAAAGAATGTTGTCATTGAAGATCACATATTCCATTTATGTGAAATGTCAAGAAAGCAAATCCATAACAGAAAGTAGATTCCTGGGGGCTGGGAACAAAGTAGGGGTGAGGCTAATGGGAGGGGCAGGAAAGAGTGGTGGGTGGTGTGCACAGGTGTTTTCTGGAGCTGTAAAAATGATCCACAGTCAAGTTGTGGTGGTGGCCACACAACACTGTATGTTCAAAAACAAATTGCACACTTCATTTTTCTGCATTTTTCTTGGTGCAGTATAGTTGTACCTAATGATGGGATTTGATGTTCTGTATTCATGCATGCACACAATAGGGCAATGTGACAGACGTGTGCACTTTCAATGAGTGAATTTTATGATACATGAACTACATCTCCATAAATCCATGGAAGAATTGTAGCCATTGGATAAGCTTTGTAGCAGACAAAAAGCAACTAAATTGAATAGTGCAAGACAAGCCCTTAAAACTAGGTCAGGTTCAGCTGGGCTTGGTGGCACACACCTGTGATTCCAGAGACTGGGGAGGCTGAGACAGGACTATGGTGAGTTCAAAGCCAACCTCAGCAACAGCAAGGTGCTAAGCAACTCAGTGAGACCCTGTCTCTAAATAAAATAAATAATAGTGCTGTGGATGTGGCTCAGTGGTCAAGTGCCCCTGAGTTCAATCCCCAGTACCAAAAAAAAAAGAAACTATGTTAGGTTCGCCAGACTCTCAAACACTGTAACTATGTTCACAGACTTCTGGCCTGCCTCAGTGCTAATGATCTCAGTAACACCGGCTCATCTTCATGTCTCTGTTAACATATAGTGTCCTTGGGGAATTCTCCTTAACCATTTTAATCCCACAGACCCCAAAATTAATATGACATTCAATGACACATCCTCGGAACACTCCATTTTTGTTTTATCATTGCAATGTGTCACAGTGTGTGTCCTCCAGAGGTGAGACTTGGGAGATATAAAAACAATGTTTATTTCCTTTTTATCTTCAGAGCCAGACACAGAGCCTGTCACAGAGTATCCCAATACTTATTGAGGAAATGGAAGAAGAGATCTAAGTAACTGTTTTATTTCTTCAAGGATCAAAGCACTTATTCTCTCTTTTTGAAGGTTTTATTTGTTCTTTTTAGATATACATGACGGTAGAGTGTATTTAGATATCCTACATGCAGGGAGTATAACTTCCCGTTCTTGTGGTTGCACATGGTGTGGAGTTGCCCTGGTCGTGTGTTCATAATGAACATAGCAAAGTCACGTTATTCTCTCTCTTGCTCAGCTGCTGGCTCCGTGCAGAAAGGGGGTTTGTGTGGGGCTTCCTGGGACCCGTCTGTGCCATCTTTTCTGTGAGTGATGTCATCAGAGTTCCTTGTTGTCATCTGAGAGTCACTAGAGGATCAGGATTATGAGAATGGTGACAAGAAAGAATAGCTTTGGATTGTCATGGGTTGGGTTGGGTTTTCCAAGACTTCCATATGTACAAATTCTAATACTATAGTGAAATATTAAAACATACTTCAGTATAGAATTGATGCTTCATGGGCTAGAATGGAGAGATACCAGATTTAAGTTTTTATTCAATAAACCTTTCATGTGGGGGTGGGGGGTGTAGCTCAATGACAGAGAGCTTGCTGAGCATGCACTAGGGACTGGGTTCCATCACCAGAACTGCAAAATAGCAAAGAAGATGTTAATAAACCTTCTGTTGTTTCTTCTTTTTTTGGGTGGGGGGCTTCTTTTTAGTTATACATGACAGTAGAATCCATTTTGATACAATTATACGAGCATGGAATATATCTTATTCTACTTAGGATCTCATTCTCATGAGTGTACATGATGGTGGATTCACTGTGAGGATTTCATATATGTACATAGGAAAATGTACATAGGAAAATGTCAGGTTCATTCCACTATCGTTTTTGTCTTCTGTGGTTTCTTCAAGATCAATTTAGTTTTCATCCTGATGACCCTCTGGATTGTGAAGAGCAAGATGTCCTCCATCAACAGAGATGTGTCCACCCTTCAGAACACGAGGTGAGATGGAGCAGGGGACACACCCCCAGACATGGATTACATCCAAGAGCAAAGCCATGTGCCTAGGCAGACCCTGGTGTCCCCCCTCGGGGACTTCTGAGTGGCTCAGAATTAACAAATGCAGCTGCCCTTCCACAGCTGCCAGCTCAGACTCGGGACTCTGCTAATGATGCCCCAAAATGCATCCATCTCTGATCCCAGCCTGGGACTCCCTGGACCTCAGGGAGAGTTGGCACTGGTGGATGAGCCATCCTTGGGCTTCTTGGGCTGCTCCACAGCTAAAGTGCAAACAGCATCTATGTTCTCAGGACAGTCGTCACCTCTCAGCTGCACTTTCTTGCCCCACCCTCAGGTCAGAATCCTTCCCACCCAACAACTGTTCCTCCCTCTAGAAAATCCTACTCCCCTGCACCCTCCAGGAGGCGGGGCACTCCTTCACTCAGCATCTTTGTGTAAAATCCATGCTCTTTCTTCTGGATGCCCCTCATTAACCTTTCAAATTGTTGCATATCATTATTTAGTTCTATTAGCCACTTGAACAGACTCTATGGTTAATGAAAATAGTTTTCTGAGATAGAGTCTCACTGTGTTGCCCAGGCTGGCCTCCATTTCCTGGGCTCAAGTGCTCCTCTTGCCTCAGCCTCCTAAGCAGCTGGGACTACAGGTGTGCACCACTGCCCCCAGCTTCTCTTTGTTATTTTTTCTGTCCAAGCCCTAGCACAGGGCATCCTCAGTAACACTGATTAATGAAATTAGGGATCTTCATTGAACATTATAAAATTTTTGGAACTAACCTTATGAAATATCACTGTCCATGTCCAAGTCAAAATGCTATCCTGGACCCAAATGACATTTCTATTATGGGGTATCATTGAGAGTAAAGATCAGATCCCAGTCTAAGAAATTGCTCACAAGATAAAGTAGGGGCATCCATGGGTGGAGAGGAGAATAGCCTGATTTTGTTGTGGGTGCATAATAAGCCCCATTCTCCTCCACCCTAGGATGATGACATTGAAAGCAATGGCACATCTCTTCATCTTGGGCTGCACCTGGTGTCTGGGCCTCCTGCAGGTGGGCCCCCTGGCCCCCATCATGGCCTACCTCTTCACCATTGTCAACAGCCTGCAGGGTGTCTTCATCTTCCTGGTGCACTGCCTCCTCAGCCAACAGGTACCCCTGCCCAGCTCCCACCCACGGCTTCCCACCCACACCCCTCTCCGTGAGCTGATCCAGAGCGTGGCTTGCCTCTGCAGGTCCGGGAGCAGTACATGAGATGGTTCAGAAGGATCTGGAAACGGAGAGCTGAATCGGAGTCACACACACTGTCCAGCAAGGCCGTGTCTGACACCTCCAACCCCATCACGGTAGGTTCATTCCCTGTCCCCACAGCACAGGTTCCCCTGTTGTGGGCAGGATCTCTCTCCTCCTGTCCATAGACCATGTTTCCACCTGCCCCTGGACTCCACCATTCATGCCTGCCTGTCAGCTGACCTTACCTTCTTCTCTCTCTCTCTCCCTCCGCTCTGCCTCCTTCCCTCTTATTATCATTGTGTCCCCACCCCTATCTTTGAGTTTCCTGTCCCCCTCTTACTCTCATAAAGACCCTAGTGGTGACATTAGGCTCTCCTGAACAATCCAGGACAATTTTCTCATCTCAAGATCCTTAACATACATGAATTTATTCATATGTGAAATTCAAACAAGTTGATCTCGTAGAAATTAAGAGCAGAACAGTGGTTTCCAGAGGCTGGGAGGAGGGGGGGTGGGAAAAGGTTGATCAGTGGGTGCTAAGTTACAGTCAGGAGAAAGAAGACCTGCTGTGCTGTCGCACAGTAGGGTCACTAGATAACAAAGTGTGCTGTGCCTCTCAAAAGCTCTGAGAGGGCTGGGGTGCCCCAATGGGAGAGCCCTTGCCTAGCACATACAAGGCCCTGAGTTTCATCCCCAGCACCATGACTTTTTAAAAGGTAGAAGAAAGGATTTTGAAAGTTTTTACCACAAATAAATAATAAATGTTTGTGGAGGTAGTTATGTTGAACCTGATTTAAACACTCCACAATGTACACATGTAGGAAAACATCACATTATACCATGAATATGTGCAATATAAATATATTTAATTAAAAAATAGATTTTTTAATTCTTTGACATATTCATACTGGACAAGTTTCTTTTTCCATGCATAGTAGCATTCACAGGTTATGGGATTAGTATATGGACATCTTTGGGCGTCATTATTTTTCTACCACACTAATTACATAGATTGCATTAATCTCTTGTGGAGCCACCAAAATCTGCCCCGTGTTGTAGATATTTGAATAAACATTTACCACCCTCTACCTCCACCACAACCCCTACAAATGATATCCACATTGAAGAAAAGAAACATCAACTTTTCCTGTAGAAAATAGGAAGCCATCAGATAGGGAATGAAGGCTTCTGAAATTCAAATGATCCAATCACATGTGTCTACGTTCTGTGGGCACTGGACCCAGAAGGTCCACTGTGTTGGTTGCCTGATGTCATTTGATCTTCTAGTGTCTCCTTAAACTTGGTGTCTCGAGGGTCTGAGTATGCTGGAGTATTTTTCTGTCTTTTTGAGATCGCCCCCTTGGCTCGTTTAATAAAAACAAAATATTTTGTCTTGTAATCAGTTCTGAATACTTTCCTGAAGCACAGCATTCATAAGTCTTGAGTGTGGTTGCCCTTCTAAAACCCTAGAAATATGCTGAGCTTCCACAGATGCAGGAATGAATATAACTCATTGGGGGTGGGGAATATATGGAAAAGGGGAATTCAGCACTTCTTCCTTTAATAGTAGGTGTGGACAATAGATAACGTTGTCTAACCTTTCCTTAATTTTCCTCTTACCATCAGACAAAACCTAAAGTGGGGAGATCAGATCCATCTTTTTGGGGGAGAGGGGATTACTGGGGATTGACTCAGGGGCACTCAAGCACTGAGCCACATCCCGAGCTCTATTTTGTATTTTATTTAAAGACAGGGTCTCGCTGAGTTGCTTAGCGCTTCACTGTGGCTGAGGCTGGCTTTGACCTCGCAATCTTCCTGCTGCTGCCTCTCCAGCCACTCAGATCCATCTTTTGAAAGATACATTTTTTTGTTTTGTTTTTGCAACACATTTACCTGCTCTGATCTTCTGTAACTTTTGGGTTAGGAAATGTAAAGAGATGAGACTTCTGAGAAAGACCAAAATCAGCTAAATGAAATCCAATGTGGCCTGTTGATTATGCCCTAAGAAATCTATTGGGAAAGAAAATTTTGTGATTGAAATCTTCTTTTGAAGTGTGTGTATGTGTGTGACATTATACCCCATAAACACATATGATTATTTGTCAATTAAAAATGTAAAAAATTAGGGAGCAGGATGGTGGCTAAGATCCTCCAGTGGTCATCCTCAGGCACAACAGGTTTAACAGCTATAATTTAAAAACTTGTGTATATTTGAGGTTTGCCATGTGAATATAGGATACATACAGAAAATCAAATGGTTACTATACTAAAGCAAATTAATATATCCACCATCTCATATTCTTCTTTTTTACTCAGGCAGGTAAAATCTACTTATCTAATAAATTTCTTCTTTCCTTTTTTTAATGTAACTTATAAGTTATTTTTCTACTATCTTATATATTGTTTTCAAATAATTATCATTCCAGAACAATTAGAAAGATCATCCGAGCTACATCCTCCTTTCCCATGGTAAATCGGAACAGTCATTTTTTCAGCCATTAGGACAGAACGAAAGACTTTGTGTTGTGTGTTTCAAGAAATTCATGGTGTTGGCAATGTGAAGAGATTCTTAGAGGGTGTGATGAACATTCAACTCCTGCAGAATCTGAAATTTGTCTGTGCCCAACATAGTGCTGAGCACAGTCTCAACATCCAGAGGCCATCTGCAGCCCAATTCCTCAGCTACTGTGTTCCTCCTTCTCCTTCCTGTGAGGCGTCTTCCCAGATGCAAAAATTCTAGAGGCAAGAAAACCAGCCTCCCAGGATGTTCATATCAACGACATTTAAAAGGACTAGAATTTGCTTTAAACTTTTAACAACAACTAAAACAACAAAAAACAGAAAAGAAAGTGACTGTGAAACCTGGAGAGTGAGTACAGGATTGTTTGAGCAGGAGTGCCCTGGACCCCTAAGGCATAAGTCCTCAGTCCCAGAGGCATTCCTGGACAGGAGACAAGCTCTGTGCACGTCTTCCTACATGGTCCACTGCAAAGCCACCACTCCATGGTTCTCTACATTTTAAGGAAGAGTAGTGAGGTGGCAATACAGAAGAGAACTGGAACAGAAAATGTACAAAAGGGTGGTCTCATCATTTCTTCTTCATAAAATAAGGAAAACATTCTCACTTGCCAAACTGTCATTATTCCAGTGGAAAGTGCCACTCCCTAGGTCTAGACTCAAGGGAATCTGCAAAGTGCTCTGATCTGAGATGTTAAGGCCACTGGGAAAGCAGGACTGAGAAGGGAGAGAATGTTGGAAATCAGAGAGAACAGTCCTTCCTGTCGAGCTTCCTTAAACACAACACAGTTGAGAAAAAAAGAAGCTCCAGGAATATCATACAAAGCACAAGCTCTACTTCCATGGTCTGGAAAAAGAACCACAGTATCTGGGTCAGTGTCTTTGAGTCCTGTGTCCACAGGCACATATTGGAAAATGTCTCCTCTATATCTTCCCCCTGAAGACTCTTCTCAGAGCTCCCATGATGTCCTCATTCCTCAGACTGTAGATGAAGGGGTTCAGCGTGGGGGTGACCATGCTGTACATCACCGAGGCTCTGGCTGTTGACTCTGAGTTCCGGGTAAGAGAAGAACTGAGGTAGACTCCCAGGAGTGTCCAGTAGAACAAGGAGACCACGCAGAGGTGGGACACACAGGTGGAGAATGTTTTGTACTTCCCCTGAGCTAAAGAGTACGCACGGATTGAAGAAACTATCTTGAAATAAGAGCAAAAGATGCCAGCCGGGGGCCACCAGCCAGCAACCCTGCTCCAAAATACATCACCATGACATTGGGAATGGTGTCAGAACAAGCCAGCAGGACCACTTGATTAAGTTCACATACAAAGTGTGGGATCTCCAGGTCTGTGCAGGACAGCCTCAATGCCATTAAGGTTTCTAATGAAGAATTCAGGGCAGTTGTGGCTCAGCATGCCAGCACCAGCAATCCACAGAGCCAGTGGTTCATGCTGACTGGGTAGTGTAAGGTGTGACAGATGGCCACATACCTGTCATAGGCCATCACAGCCAGGAGGAAGTTGTCCAGAACACAAAAGAGTTTTAAAAAGAATGTCTAGGTGATGCAGCCTGTGTAGGTAATGACCTTGCTCTGGGTCTGGATGTTCACCAGCATCTTTGGGATGGTGATGGAGGTGAAGCTGATGTGTGCAAAGGACAGGTTGGAGAGGAAGAAGTACATGGGTGTGTGCAGATGGGAGTCTGAGATGGTAACCAGGATGATGAGCAGGTTCCCCAGCACAGTGACCAGGTACATAACAGAAACAGCCCAAAGAGGAAGCATTGCAGTGTAGAGTCCTCCAAAATTCCCAGAAGAATGTGTCTGGCAGCATGGAGGATGGCCAGTGCAAAGGGCCTGAGGACACTGCTTGTTTCAGGTGTTCAGTTTCAAACAGGAAACCAGAGTGGCAGGAGCATGAGAGAGAGGGAGAGGGAGGTGGGCTGGTGTCCCAGGGTGACAAAGCCTCCTTTGCTCTCTGTGAAGCCTCCTGGGCTCTCTGTGAATTGGCAGCATCCTGTTTATCTCTCAGTGGCCTGATGCTTGGGCTTCTGTGTCATGAGTCACCTTCTGGAATATTCTCAGCTCAGTCCCTCTTTCTCTAAAACCTGCTCTCACCCCTAAAGTCACAAGCAAACACACACACACACACACAACTTAAAAACATGCTGTCCACAGCCTCCTGAGCCCACTTCAATGCCATGTTCTCCTCGCCATCAGTCACACTATTTAAAATGAAAGAATACCAGCAAGCTGTCGACAGCAAATAATTTTTCTCTCCAAGAAGGCAAGGATGGTCCTCAGAGATCTCAGTTGTCCACTCTGCCACACACATTTATCCTTGGGCCACCATTTGGAAAGGTGATTTTGCACTCTTCATTCAAGGAAACAAAATATCCTTCTCAATAAACTGAGATAGAAATGAATTAGTTCTAAGGATAAGTAAAATATCTATTAAACTCGGGTTTATCTTAGATTTTGTTAGGAAGAAAAAGCTTCTTATTTCTGGCTGCATCCCAACTCCAGTTACATCCCAACCAGAACCAGGACAGTCATAATACCTACTCAGTGCCATCACACAGATTGAATGTCCATATTTTCAAAAAAACAAAGGGAATGAATAATAAACAAAAAAATGAAAAAGGAAATATACAAAACAACAACACAAATTGGGTATTTTTATATGACATATGAGAAGTCATAGGTTTCCTGCACCTTTCAATGTTGATATGAGTTAGTGGGGTTTTTTGAATTTTTAATTGGCACCTATAACTGTACATGTTAGTACAACAAGATGTTCTGATGGACATAAACATTGTATACTGGTGAAATCCAGGTTTTAGCATATCTACCATCTCAGATATTTTAATTACAATAAGGACATTGAAATTCTTCTCATCTTGCTCTTTTAAAGTTAATAAAGCATTATCATTAATGATATTTACCCTACTGTGAAATAACTCAGAAGAACATTTTCCAAGAACCCAACAGACTGTAGCCACTGGTCAACCTTTGCCTTTCTGCCCCCATCTTCTCTCCCCAGTCTCTGGTAACCACTGTTCTGCCCTGTAGACCTATTTTGATATCAATGTTTCTAGGTTTCACATTAAAAACAGAAGTTCATTGAATTAGACAAAGGGGGATGAAGGGCAGGGAGGGGGAATGGGAATAGGAAAGACAGTAGAATGAATTGGACATAACTTTCCTGTGTTCATATATGAATACACAACCAGTGAAACTCCACGCCATGAACAACCATGAGAATGGGATCCTAATTAGAATAAGTTATAATCCATATATGTATAATATGTAAAATATACTCTACTGTCATGTATATGTAATACAACAAATAAGAAACATTCCAACTATAACTAAAATGCTCTCTTAACATTATCATTTTTTAAAATTCAATGTTTAAAATTTTTGATTTAAAAACATTAAAGGCATTATATGTTATGCAAAAAAAAAATTGGTATTTGTTTTTCCAAATCAGATGTAGAAAGAGAAATGCCAATTGGTTATTGTCTGGGCAGTAGCAAATGAGACAAGCCCCTGTCTCTGTTTTGTTCTCTTTCCATTTCTCCATGTTCTGAGTTATCCCCAAGCTTTTACTTTGGAACTCATTGGAAAAAATCCTTTGGGCACAGCCTCATCCTGGTTGTGATCTTGATACAACATTCAAAGTTCTTTCCAGATCATACCCTATAATATGCTGCAGGCACCTTTCCAACCCCCTTTGGCACTTAATGAAATACTGCATGTGGCCTGTCCTCAAGGGCATTACATCACACAGACACACACACACACACACACACACACACACGTTTATTAAACTGCACTATGTCTTTGACATTAAGGTGTAAGTTCCAAATGAGTATATTTGTTCATCTTTCTGCTTCCACAGTGGTGTGTTTATATTTCTGCAGTATATACAATGAACTTTAAAAAAAGAAAAGTTCTGCAATAAAGAGAATGGCAAAGGAATAAAAGATTAAATTGTGTGGTTTCACAACAACTGCATGACACAAAACTGAATGGAGCATCATGCATTAAGTGAAAGAGAATATGCAATAATGACCATTTGACCCTCTCAAGATGGAGTGATGATTAAACCAGCTAGTGCCCAGACCTGAAAGAACATAGCAAAGTACCTCCCTCAAGTGCTGGGGCACAGCAGATGCCTGTTGAATTTAACAGGTATTCTGCCTCAATATGTATGGACAGGGAACATGCAACAAGGTTGTCCTTGAACTGAGGTATAAAAGCTTCAAGAGCTACACAATAACCAGCATGAGGAGCTATGTATCTGGAGGACAAGGAAGGTGGTCCCCCAGGTTCCATGATCTACCTAGAATGAAAGTGAACAGTACATTTTGGAGAAACAGGAAACATGGTGTGAAGTTTACGGTGGATAAAATGAACTTGGAAAAAGAAACACATTCAGGAGCAAGAAAATACCATATTATACTAAGTGAAATTTGAAACATTTTATGACCAAACGATGTAACTGCAAAACTCAATAGAGAAACAATAAACTAGGGAATCTCATTAAATGCTAACTAGAAAAGAGGCTTATGATAATAACAAGCCAATCAAAAAGGTGCTCTGGGGGCTGGGGTTATGGCTCAGTGGTTGAGCGCTTGCCTAGCATACGTGAGGCACTGGGTTCGATCCTCAGCACCACATAAAATAAATAAAGATATTGTGTTCATCTACAACTAAACAAAATATTTTTTTAAAAAAAGGTGCTCTGTCTCAGAAATAGGAAATACCCTCCCTTTGCTGGGTGGCCCTCCTCAATAATGAGCATTTCTCAAGGTCCTTAGACAAGGGTTCTATATATTTACATTTAAATTACATTTAAAATGGGTTGAAGGCATTGGATGTGGAAGAGGAACTGGTGATTCACCTGAAGCCCCCAAACCCTCTTCTGATGGGGCTGCCTTTGCCATCACTCATGGTGAACAAGGACCTGGCATTGCTGAGCTCACTGTCTCACTGTTCACTTCCCTTTTCAACACAGTCAAAAACAAAGCATAATTGAATTAACCAAAAAACTCAACAACTGACCCCAGTAACCTCCCAGCTCCAGGCGAGGCTCGATTGGCCCTTGGGTGAGCATAGGCACATGCTCTTGGCTGCCAGCCCCTCACAAGCCTTCCTGCAGCACCTGCTGGGCACTCAGACTCACCTGGATGGCCTTCTGGATGGAAGTCCAAATTCCTCCCCAGATGGTTGACAGTGGACACTGAAGTAATGCTGCCAGGCCAGACTGCAGGAAGGGGACAAGCGTCAGGTCCCAGAGCACATGCAGAACTCCCAAGTGAGGAAGCCCACTCCACCCAGACCACAGCTGCACACACGCCCAGGGACAGGGGCAGGAAGATATGCGCTCCCTGTGTGTCTGCTCATGAGGCACATTTCCCTCTTGTTATCCCAACACTCAGACATCATTTCCCCGTGGGACTTTGCACAGAAAGCAATTTATTTCTTGCTGATTCTCTGTTCCCAAGATGACAAATTAAATACCAGTCATTATTACTTCTCTCCAGAACTGTTCTGCCTTCTATACATCAAACCTCCTACACCTTACCACAACACTGACAAAGATTTTTCTGAACTCTGAGACTGAGAAACTACCTTGACCAGGTAGGTCCCTTGCGTCCCCATAGGCTTGACCCCCATCTCCAGAACATGTACTATTCCTCTCTTCAACAATGGGTGAACTGTGATCTCTGCATACCAAATCAAACTATAGAAACCCTTGGATCCATGATATTTCTCCACAACAAACAAAAAGAATATGCTTATAACACAAGCTAAAAGTTGGATTTTGGTCATGTATTTGTAAAAAATTTGATAATACAAAAAGAGACATTTAGATCTTTTCATGCACATTGCCCTGATATTAGCAATATATAATAATTCTCTCATTTTGTTTCTATAAAAGCCCATTTTTTTGTGATCTATATTGTTACCTTTATCCTACACTCAAACACATGGGTCTCAGAATGTTTAAGTGATCTGACCAGTTGGGCCCAGCAGGAGTTAGAATCTCAACATAGGATTTTAGAGGACACAGAAATATTTAGTCCATAGCAGAATGGAAACACCATGAAGGCAGGGACCATGTGCCTGGAAAATATCAGGTGCTTGAAAGATACTTGCTGAATGAATTAATACACAGATCATTTGAGAGGACAAGTGGTTTCAGATGTAAGTGGACAATGCAGCTAAATAGCTCAGGAAGGTGGATGAGTGACAATTCACACTGATGGGAAAGAAAAATGGGCAAAAGGTTTACAAATGTGGAAAATAAGGTTGGGGACAGCAAATAATCAAAGTCTAGAAATACAGAGATAGGCAATGTGTCAGCAATGACTAAGGGTCCTGACGAGGGTGATTTCTCTGCTGTCCTTGCA
The DNA here is from genome assembly GCA_004024805.1 of Geosciurus inauris. NCBI lineage: Eukaryota > Metazoa > Chordata > Mammalia > Rodentia > Sciuridae > Geosciurus > Geosciurus inauris. The sequence continues at coordinate 54,759 of PVHX01008984.1, read as the reverse complement.
ATAGGGAACCGCCATGTTGAGAGAGGCCCCAATGGCTACAATCCAAGGACAGTTTCTGGTGCTGAAAGTGAGCCTTGTCCAATAACCAGCCAGATAACATGAGCTCAGTTCTACCAAAACGAGCAACTGAATTCTGCCAATTTCCTGCATGAACGTGGAGGAGAACCTGAATTCCCACTGAGAACACATCCTGACCAATGGTTGGATTTGTCCATTATGTGAGAAGCCCTCAGAAGACAAAGCTGCCATGTCATCCCTACAGAGCAGGGGATAATAAATGGCTGCTGTATTAGGGCACTTATTATGTGGTGCTTTCTTCTGTAGCAATACCAAAGCATTGCACATCTGTCTCTCCAATTGTTTAAGTCTTCTTTTTTATTTGTAATGCATGTGACATTGTACACATATATTGTATGTGGTGTGCCATATTTATAAGCATATAAATATATATCTACAATGTGTAATGATTTATTCAGGGTGATTAGCATTTGATCATCTCATACATTTATGATTTTTTTGCACTGGAAATATTTGAGATTATATTTTACAGCTATTTTGAAATCCACCATAAATTACTGTTATCTATATTCACCTACTATGTTATAGATGAGACCCTTTCCTCCTAACTGTATTGTTGCACCTAATCACACACTTCTCTCTGTTCTCCCTCCCTCCTGCCCTTCCCAGACTCTGGTAAACACTATTCTACTGTCAACTTCTATGAAGTCATTTTTTTTAGCTTCCACTTAAGAGTTAGAAGATGTGGTACTTTATTTCTGTGCCCAGTTTCTTTCACTTAACATAATATATCCTGGATGTACCCATGTTACTTCAAATGACAGGATTTAATTCATTTTCAGGACTTCATAACTTTACAATGTGTGTATATACCACAATTTCATATCCATTCATCTGAAAATCGACAATCAGGTTGACTCATACCTTAACTATTGTGAACATCCTGAAACAAACACAAGAATGCAGATATCTCTTCAATATACTCATTTCCTTTCCTTAGGAATTATCTGACGTAGGAGAATGTCTGGATTAGATAGTTCTATCATTGGAGAATGTCTGGATTAGATAGTTCTATCATTAGATGTTTGAGGAATCTCCATACTATTCTCCACAATGGTTGTGTTAATTTACATTCGACCAACAATACATAAGAGTTCCTCTTTCTCCTAATACTCACCAGAATTTTTCTATATGTTTGAGAATAGTCATTCGAACTTGGATTAGATGATTTCCAGTGCAGTTTTGATTGGAATCTCCATTATAATTACTGATGGCAAGCATTTTTTCATTTACAGGTCCCATTTCTTTCATCTCCATATACTTCTTCAGTGTTTCTAAAACCATTTTTTGTAGATATCACCCTTTCTCACACGTACATTCTTAATGACTTTGTGAAAATTGGATGGCTTTAAATTCATAGATTTATGTCTGAGCTCTCTATTCTAATCATTGATCCATCTGTGTTCATACCAGTACAAAACTGTTTTGTTACTATTGCTTTGTATTATGTTTTGAATACAAATGTTGTCATTTCAACTCTATGCTCCCTGCTCAAGATTGTTTCCATTATTTGAGATCTTTAATGCTTCCTCAAAACCTTTGATATTGCTTTCTGTGCTGTGAAGAATGTCATTGGTATATTGATAGGCATTTCATTGAATCCATGGATTTCTTTGTTCGGATTAGTCATTTTAACAGTATTAATACCACAAATCCATGAAAATGGGATATCTTTCTCTTGTGTGTGTCTTCATCAATTTCTTTTACCAGTGTTTTCTAGTTATTACAGAAATCTCTTACCTTCTTGGTTTATTTTATTTCTGTGTGTTTAAAGAGCTATTGTGACTGACTTGTTTTCCTTATTTCCATTTCAGCTACTTCATTATTGTTCTATATGAATGCTGCTGATTTCTGTATGATGATTTTCTATCCTTCAGCTTTCCTGGATTTATTAGTTCTCATTGTTTCCCAGTGAAATCTTTCAGTTTCTCTATCTAAAAGATCACGAAGCTTAAATAATAGGTACCAAAACATATTTTTGTAAGAGGAATAATTTCTGGTGTTCTACAGTACAGTAAATTCATTTTAGTATTACAACAAATCATTATGTGTTTTATAAAGAACTAGGAGGAGAGGAGTTTGCAGGCTCCACATAAAAGGAAATAATAAGTGTTTACAGCAATGGAAATGCTGATAATGCTGATTTTGTTATCCCACGCTATGCGCAATATCAAATTATCACTGTATCCCACGAATATGTATAATTATGTGACAACTAAAGTGTTAAAAATCAGATCACCTCAAATAGGACAACGATACATCTCTTGCCCACTATGGATGACCTTATTATTGGAACTTCCAGAACTAGGATGAATAACAATGGTGAGAGTGAGCATCCTCACCTTCTTCCACATCTGAGAGGGAAAGCCTTTAACTTTTCCCCATTCACTAAGATATTTGCTGTGGGTTCATCATATATAGTCTTTATGGTGTTGAGCTATGTTCCTCCAATGCTTAATTTGTTAAGAGTTTTGTAACATGTGGGATAGTTAAATTTTATCAAATGCTCTTTCTGTATCTTTTGAGATGATCATATACTCCTTCGTTCCACTGATGTGATGTGTCACATTTATTGATTTAAGTATGTAGAATCACCATGTGTGAAAAGTTGTGTGATATAAAGCCTATTTTACCATGGTATATAATCTTTTTTATATACTATACTCATTTTTTGGAAAAAAAATTAGATATGATTTCAGTCTGCTTGAATTTTCAAGTTCTGTCTTGTGGCCCAGCACATGATCTCTCCTGGAGAATGGCCCATGTGTGCTGGAGAAGAAAGTGTATTCTCTTACTAATGGTGTGAATGTTCTACAGAATATATTCCTATGTCTATTAGGTTCACTTAATTAAAAGTGTAAATTCTAGTGTTGCCTTAATTTTATGTGTGGAGTATCCAAAAGTGGTATATTAAAGTCCCTTATTATTGTGGCATAATCTCTCTCATTTCTGAAATCTATAAAAGTTTGATCTCATGAAAGCAGAAAGCAGAACAGGGGTTACTACAGGCTAGAAAGACAAGAGAGATAAACAGAATGAGGAGGCTGGTCAATAGATACAAAATTATAGATAGTAGGAAAAAGTTCTGATATTCTAATGTGCAGTAGGTTGACTGTAGTTAACAATAGATGTTGTAAATTTCAAAATGGCTGGAGGTGAGGACTGAATGCTCTCAGCACAAATGATGAATGATCAAGATGATGGATGCGCTCATTGCTCACATTTGGTCATTACACCTTATATGCAAGTCTACTCCACAAATGTATTCAATAAATATGTGTCAATTAAAAATACCCACTCCTCTATATTTATTCAAAAGAAATAAAATCAGCATACTATATCAATACATGAATACCAATTTTTATAGCAGAACAATGTAGAATAACCAAGTTATGGAATTAGCTCAAGTGCCCATCAACAAACCATAAGATAAAGAAAATGTGTAAAATATACACAATGGAAGTTTGCTCAGCCATAAAGAAGATTGCAATTATGATATTTGCTAGTACATGGATGGAACTGGAGGACATCATGCTAAGTGAAATAAGCCAGTCTCAGAAAGTCAGGGATCAAATTATCTCTCTCATATACAGAGGTAGATCAAAATAAGAGACTTTGTTAAAGAGTAGAGGATTTCCATGAACATAGAAAGAGAATCGCAGAGTAAATGAAGGGATCAAAGGGGAAGGAGAAAAGATGAGAAGGGGAGGAATTGCAGCAGGAAATTGACCAAACTATGCTATGGGCATGTATGAGTATTTCACAATGAATCCCACTTTTATTGTGCTTAAAATGTACCAATTAAAAAACAAACTAATAGAAGGAAGACCAATAGAGTAGAAGGGAGTCTGTAGTAGGGAGGACAGGAGGGAAAATGAAAATACTGGGAATTGAAATGGATCTAATTATATAATATACACATATGAATGTCTAGATGAACCCCCCCCATTATGTATAACTATAATGAACTAATCAAAGTATAATTCTTTAGTTATCAGTACACCTACAAAAATGCTACCAGTTTATCATATGTAATTGTTTTTAATAATGGAAAAATGAGAGAATATAACAATTTAAATTTGGTAAATTTGGTAAAGCTTGTACTCTAATTTAGAAAGGTCGTAATAAATAAATGCATTTTCATCAAAAAAATAAAGCTCCTACTATTGTATTATAATCTGTCTCTCCCTTCACACCCTTTAATATTTCCTTTACATAGTTGGGTGATCCACTGTTGGGTGTATGTGTTTACAGTTATTATATCATCTCACAGAATTCAACACATTATTATTATTTAATGTCCTGTTTTGTGTTCTTTACAGTTCTTAAAATCAGCTTTAATGGCCCCAGTGGGAAGGACACATGCTTCCCAATTCAGAGGTAACCCCAAGAGGACAAAATTGACTGGAAATTTCCCAATCATTTCTTGTCCCCAGATTGCTAGGTGCTATTTATTACCTAGGTATCACAACATTAGAAAAATAAACTAGACAAGATGCTCTGAGAATTCAGACTCTGGAATTCAGGACACACTACAGGGCCTGATGTCGTCCATTTACCAACCCAAGGACAGAAGGAAAATCCCTTCTGCCTCACGAACATGACTGTGTTCCATCCCCCTGATGGTGAGGACACCGCTGCTGCCTGCACCACGCACCAGCCTGCAGGTCCAGATTCACAAAGCTCATCTGCAGGTGACCACAGTAGAGGGAGCAGGTGGAGCAGGGTGAAGTCTCTGCAAATGAAATAAGAGGACTGAGAGGAGCTCCTCTAGGGGCATTGCCTGGGGCGAGGAAATGGGAACAGTTCATTGTGTCAGAAATGTGCCTAGCTAAGAAGGAAGCCTGGGGCTAACTGCAGACTCCTCTCTCTGAACATCCCCCCAGCCCTCTCTGCTCACTCTGACCTCTTTCAACAGTCCTCTGCTTCCTCATCAGGAGCCACATTGCTAGTTCCCTCCAGGGCGATGCTGGCTTCCCCTAATGTCTTTCCCAGTGTGCGGGTCTATTGCTGATCCACAGGTCCTTGCACATCACAGCCACCTTGCTCCACCCACTAACAGATCCCGTGACCACTTAAACCTCCTACAGTGATTTCTGCCTTGTGCACAGCTCTGTCTTCCCATGAGTTTGTAGGCAGACAAAATGCTGTCATTCAGCAGAAGAGACTGATAAAGCTTCGGCTACTGGTAAGTGCAAATTAACATGACTTTCTATTTATAATGATGTCCTGTACACCTTCAATAAGCCAAACCGTGGTCTGTGGATGTAACATTTTTGTTCTATATGGAATACAATGTTTTTGCACGGTGTATCTGTTACTTGCTGCAAATAAGAAAGAAAAATAATTATATCTGTTATTACTTAGCCTTCTCAGAAAGACTTCTCAGTAGTTAGATTTTTTCCAATCAATTTTAGGTTGTCCATATTATTGTGCTCTCTTTACATTTACACAAGCTGTGAAGTGGGGTTGGTTTTTCTCCTCGAGTTGCATTGGCTTGAAATTCCAGCACAGCATTGGCTAGTGGTAGTGGCAGGTACGTGGTCTTCTATAGGAGCCTCATGCGAATTCCCCAATTTCATGTCAGAGTGAATACAGATGATCAACAAGGGAACAATTTGTCATATTTAAGCAAGTTCATTCTACTTTTTCAGATCTATTTCCATGAAAATGTTGTGCATCTAATTACATGATCCTATCATATCTAGAGGATCTTTTTCTCACTTGCTTTATTATAATGTGTGACCAGTATGAAATATTCATTGCTTTCTTAGACCACATGCCATCTTTTTTTCATATTTAGTACACAATGAATATATTTTTATACCTACTCTGATTTTTTCTATTTGTGCTAATTAATGAAAGTAATGACTGCTTTATCTTGTAGTGCTTCTATATAACAAACAGCTATCTTTTGGTATCAGGGTTAAAACAGACTTGGAAATTTTTTGGCACATTTATTTTGATGTCATTTCAAATAATTTGTATAGATTACAAATAGGTGAGATTTCAAAATTACTAACCTGGCATGATGTCTTTGTGGGTGATGAATTTGGTGAATCATGTGATTTCTCCATTGATTGGTTCATTATACATTTTAATTAATAATTAACCAAGCATATAGAAAATGTGGGAGAAGTATACAGAACTAACTTAAATATTTACCAAAATGGTTATTATGACTATGACATTTCAAATAAAGTACAAAAGTAATTCAAAAGACACCTGAGATAAGGAAGGCTGCTGAGCAGGGGAGATGGCCAAGTACTGTCAGACTTGGGTACTAAATTAGGTTTTTGTGTCTGGGTTTTACAGCTAGTGGTGGCAACAAAAGGGAATCTGGTGAAATTAAGAAGCCCCAGATGGACCAACAGTAGAGAAGGGACCACCAAGTCTCTGCTTCCTAGAGCACTGGGTCCAAGCTCCAGTCAGCCGGGTTCCTGAGATGGCTGTGGACTGTTAACTTTCCTAGCTGCTGCCTCTCTCCTGGAGACGTTTACTTTACATGGAACCAAAAAACCACACAGGGATTCCAGGATTTCTCCTCCAGGGACTTTCTGAGAAGCCAGAGATTCAGTCTGTTCTCTCTGGACTGTTCCTGTCCTTCTACCTGGTGACCGTCTTTGGGAACCTGCTCATCATCCTGGCCATCATCTCAGACTCCCACCTGCACACACCCATGTACTTCTTCCTCTCCAACCTGTCTTTTTCTGATATTTGTTTCACCTCCACTACCATCCCAAAGATGCTGCTGAACATCCAGACACAGAGCAAGGTCATTACCTATGCAGGCTGCATCACCCAGATGTACTTTTTCACAGTTTTTGGACTGTTGGACAATTTACTTCTTACCGTGATGGCCTATGACCGCTTTGTGGCCATCTGCCACCCCCTACACTACACTGTCCTCATGAGCCCCAGGCTCTGTGCCCAGCTACTTCTCCTGACCTGGCTCATCAGTGTGCTGGGAGCCCTTCCTGAGAGTTTAAGTGTACTGAGGCTCTCTTTCTGCACAGACGCGGAAATCCCACACTATTTCTGTGAACTCCCTGAGGTCCTCAAGCTCACCTGCTCTGATACCTTCCTTAATAATGTCATATTGTACATGGTGACAAGCATCATGGGCTTTTTCCCTCTTGCTGGAATCCTCTTCTCTTATTCTAAAATTGTGGCTTCTGTCCTGCGGATCTCAACAGCAGGAGGGAAGTATAAAGCCTTTTCCACCTGCGGCTCTCACCTCTCGGTTGTCTCCCTGTTCTACGGAACCTGCCTGGGCGTCTATCTCAGCTCCACGTGGACACACGCCTCCTGGACAGGGGTGTTTGCCTCCATCCTGTCCACCCTGGTCACTCCCATGGTCAACCCCTTCATCTACAGCCTGAGGAACAGGGACATGAAGAGGGCCCTGAGAACACTGCTGTGCAGCCTGCTGACCTCCTGGTGACAGCAATACTGCCCCTGTGCCTGGACAGGTGTGATGAAGAATGATGGAGCAAGGGTATCACGGTGTGGACCCTGCGGCTTTCCTGGCTGGCCTCCCGTGCAGATGCTTTGCTCACTGTGCCTATTGGCCATATACAAATATTTTATGATAAAATGTGTCTACAAGTCTTTTGCCCTTTTTGTATGTTTTTCTTCCTTTTAACTTGAAGCAAGTACTTGTTGGTTTGTTGTTGTTGTTGTTGTTCGAGACAGGGTCTCACTGAGTTGCTCAGGCTGGACTTAAACTCCTGATTCCATGGCCTCAGCCTCCCAGATAACTGGGATGACAGATGTGCACACTGAGCCCAGCAGCAGTTAAACCTCCTATCAGATTTGTGTGGCGGTGTGTGTGTCCTTTTCTAATCAGGGGGCTTCCTTTTCCAATGTGTTCATGGAGTCTTTTGATGGTGACCCCAAACATGTACAATTTAGTTGAAGTCCAATGTTGCTCCTTTTTTAAAATTGCTTTTCTTTCTATAGATCAGAATTTGGGATCATAGGAACTATTTGAGCTCAGAGAGTAATACAGATGGACCCCAATTTCTGACCTGTTTTTGAAAGTGAGATGTTCAGTTCAAATCCTACTTTGAATGTGGGTTTCTCATCTTTTCCTCAGCTGGCAACACAGGGTGCAGACCAGCAGCAGCAGCTCCCCTGCAGATGCTCCTTCACCATCCACCACCCCTGTCTCCACCGCACAGTAGCTGCCAAGCTATGGTGCTCAGTAGGTTCACATTCGACTTGTGGTGGTTAAGCTTCTGATGGGTTTCTTGGGAGGACTGTCTAGACAGAATTATTTTGAGAATTATTCTTATTGATTTATACACAAACTATTATAGAAGAGAGGAGAGTGTCCATGGTTACAATTAAAAAGTCTTTAAAGCCTCAAGCTTAATGTTCTATATATTAATATTTTATCATACAAATTTAAGGCATAATGTGTGAGCCATTGCTGGTATAGAGCACGTAACTATCAAATCAGGGTGCCTAGCATTTTCATCTACTTCAACCTTTTTTAAAATTTTTGATTAGCACACAATTGTTTACTTCAATGAGGTACAATTTTATATCTCAATCCATGTATACAACATGTAATGATCAAATCAGGGTACTTCATATTTTCATGTCCTTAAACATTTTTAAAACTTGGATTAATACTTACTAATGGCATAAATATACATGGGTAGTATTTCAATACATGTTTACGATATATATGGATCTAGAGATGCTGTGGTACAGGCCTGTGATCCCTGCAGATCAGAAGCTGAGACAGGAGGATCACGAGTTCAAGGTCATCCTCAGCAACTTAGCAAGGTTCTAAGCAATTCCATGAGACACTATCTGTAAATAAAATGTAAAAGAATATATGTATAGACCAAATAAGGAAAAGGAACATTTCAATATCCTTATTGTTGCTTCGTGTTAAGAGTCTGTGAACTCCTCTCCTCACTCATCAGATATATAATACATTATTGTGAACTGTGGTCCCCCTGTGCTGGAGGACACGAGCTCTCATTCCTTCTCACTGTCTGGGTTTTGGTACCCATTGTCCAACCTCTGTCCACCCTCTCTCCACAACTCTTCCCAACCAGATTTTAATTCCCATATAAAAGTCACCTGGGGCTGTGGATGGGAAAAAGTGGGTGTCCTGCCTTGTCAGCCAGTCAGTGATTAACTGTCAAGTATTTTTAAGGTCATCTGGGGAATGTGTTGCTCTCATTTGCAGAAACCATGCCCCAAGTTAGAGTGCATTCCTGTGACCAAAACCTGGGCCCATTCACTGTGGACCTCAAGGTGTGAGGCTCTGCCCAGCTGTGTAGGCCCATGTGTGTCATCCTTCTGGGAGTGTGGCTAAGGACAAGGTCCCCATGTGAGAGGAGCCCACCCTTCCAACACAGAGGAAGAAAAGGACGTGGAAGAATCTCACTTGCCTCTTACAGATCTTCCCATGGAGCAGCTCATTTCTGCCACATTCTATCAGCTAATGCAGGTCACTTGGCATTAGGCTCCTCCAGAGAAAGTAGGAAAATGTGGGTTCAGATATGAGATAGACTCATGTGATCACAGAGGCTGAGCATTTCCACAATGGCTGCAGCCTGGAGAGCCAGGGAAGCCAGTCATGGGACTCAGTCCAAAAAGCCGGAGCCCTTGGAACCAGGGAGGCCACTGGTGCAGCATTCAGCCCAAGACAAGAGTCAACAAGACATGAGAGGGCTGCTGGTGCCAGTGCCAGAGTCCACAGGCTTCGGAAACTGGAGTGGGATGTCCAGCAGCAGCAGCAGCAGCAGAGAACACACTTGCTCCAGAAGGAAGATCCAGCAGAGAGTTTCCCCTGGCTGTTTTGCTGTTTATTTGGATGGTGTTGCTTACACTCAGGGAAACTTCATCACTCTGTCCAGGGCCAATCTTCTCTGCAACACTCTCCGAGAGACCCGAAAGCTAAAGATTTACCACTTCTCCTGGCATCTCTCAATCTACACAAGTAGACACCCAGAAATAACCACTCACTTGTCCATGTCCAAAGTCACACAGGAGGGACATACATTCATATCAGGCAAGACAGGGTCAAGACCCAAAGAAGTGGGTAAGGGTGTACATCCCCCTAAAGAAAATGTGGGAGTAATAACTAATCACTAAATATTAAACAAGTTCTGCATGGGGCAGAATCAGAGAGGAAAACAGTTTATATTTCTGGTGGCATCAAAAGTTTATGAATTATATTCTATGCATTTGCACAAGGAAAGATGAGAAGCAGGGGAGAAATAATTTGATGCACCAAGAATCATCAGTTTTATAGATTTTCCCAACAGTGGGACATAGATAAACAGCTTTGAAAAGGAGTCTGAAAACCCTTACTGTGCCTACTGGAGCCATCATGAGCAGGTCAGAGATGGCACCCATGAGTCCAGCACAGCATAAGGTGGTGGACTCAGGCTCTGAGCTGCCTGCCTGGGCCCTGGAACAACATCCCCTCCATTACGCCTCACTGTCTCCCAGGAGCAGGTCAATGCTGGACTCAATTCCTGTGCCAGGAAACCCTTGTGATGTCACAGTGACCTGAGCCAATGAGGAGCAAGGTGATGGTCATAATGGCAACTCTCTGTGGAGCATCTGCTCTGGGAAGGTCATTTCCTGTGGGCTTTAACGTCTGACTTAGTTCACACAGAATCTCCATGAAGAAGGGGGAATCTACCAAGTTTATAGATAAGGAACCAAGGACAGTAAGTTTGATTTCCTGTCATGAAGGAAACATTCAGGAGGCAAATGACCACTTGTCTAGGCAGAAGCTGAGCTACTGAGTCCAGCATTCAACCACCTAAAATCAGAACTGACATGGTAGAGGCTTTCATAATGGAGAAGGCCTCAGAATGCCTGAGCTTGACTCTGATGCTGGACCACAGCCTGGGTGCTCAATAATGGAACCACCAAGAGATCCAGCAGTCCCCCTACTGGACATGTCCATCCAGAGCAGATGGAGTGAGACCTCAGAGACTTCTGCACTTCCAGATTCACTGCAGCAGCAACCAGAATAGGCAGACATGAAATCCACTTAGATGTCTATCCATGGATGGATGAATGAAGAAAATGCCTTATGTATACTCAGGAGAATGTGGTGCAACCATAAAAAATGGATAAAATCCCATCAACTGTGACAACACAGATGGAAATGGAAATCCCCAAGTAAGTGATATTAGGGAGACAGAAAGACAAATGCCCTATGGTCTCACTCACATGGGGAATCTGAAACCATTAATGTCATAGAAATAAAGAGTGAAATGGCCTTCACCAGGGACTGATGTGCTGTGTGGGGTCATGGGAGAGATGTTGATCAAACATGCAAAGTTCAGCTAGAGAGGAGGAAGAGTTCAAGAGACTTACAACCTGGTGACTCTAGTTAGCAATAGAATCTTTTAAAATGCTGAGTGGATATTGAGTGCTCTCAACACAAAAATAATCATCTTGGGAAGTGATGCACATGATAATAAGCTATATTTAGTCATTCCACAATGCATGCGTTCTTTTTTTTTTCACAATATCTTTATTTGTTTATTATTATGTGGTGCTGAGGATCGAACTCAGTGCCTCACGCATACGAGGCAAGCGTGCTGCCACTGAGCCACCATCCCAGCCCTGCATGCGTTCTTGAAAACTTTATATGTGGGCTATAAACACAATTTTTCTATTACATAAATGAAGAGAGGTCCACCAACCAAGACTGGCAACCTCAATGCCAACTGGGAGCTCCTACAAATGCACAATCTCTGGTCACACCGATCTACCAAATCACAACCTGCCTTTCAACAAAATCCCCAAGTGATTCATATTCACACTGAAGTTGGAAAGATTCTGGTCTGGAAAAGTGTTTCTCAAACTCTCCACTGTTGACATCTGTGCGAAGTAACACTTTGATGTGTGGTGTCCTGTGCTTTGCTGGCCACTGAGCAGCATCCCAGGCCTCAACCTGCTAAGCACAGTGCAAATCCCAAGTTGTAACACCCAAAACCTCCTCAGCCATTGCCACCCGTCTCCAGGAGGCCTCAGCATGCCTGGTGGAAGAGCAGTGCCCTGGAGCAGGACAGGGAACGCCAGGAGCAATGCGCATTCTTCCTCAGCTCATACCTGGGGGCAGATCTCTTCTCTGGGTCCCATTTATACAAATGTAAAATGAGTCCCAATCACTATTGACCTCCTACAATGTACATCTATAAAAATTAAACAAAACAATCCTTGTAAGATTCTAACTTCCACACTATAAAATATATACGTAAATATATCTCTAACAATTACCTAATGTTTTATAAGTGAAAGTAGAAAGTATAAAATTCCTAATTGTTTGTTTAAAAAATCATGACTCCAAGGATTGTGGTAAGTTCCCATGGCTTTTTAAAAATTTTTATTTGTTATTTTTAATAAATAACAAATACATGCCATAAGAGTGTATTTGACATATTATAAGTCAAATATAATGTTTTATAAGTGAAAGTAGAAAGTATAAAATTCCTAATTGTTTGTTTAAAAAATCATGACTCCAAGGATTGTGGTAAGTTCCCATGGCTTTTTAAAAATTTTTATTTGTTATTTTTAATAAATAACAAATACATGCCATAAGAGTGTATTTGACATATTATACATTCATGGAATATAATTTCCCATTCTTTCAGGAGGAACACATGATGTGCAGTGACACTGGTCGTGTATTCATATATAAATGTAGTAAAGTTGTGTCAGTTCGTTCTCCTGCCTTTCCTGTTCTCATCCCTCTCCCATCCCTTCATTGCCCTTTGTCTAATACAAAGAATGCTGTTCTCCATGGTGTGTTGGCATCCACATGTCAGAGGGTGCCATTTAGCCTGTGTTTTATTAGAATTGGCTTATTTCCATTAGTATGATAATCCCCAGTTCCATCCTTCCACCAGCAAATGGCATAAATTCATTCATTTTTTTTAATATTGAAGATTGAACTCAGGGGTACTCGACCACTGAGCCGCATCCCAAGCCCTATTTTTGGTTTTTATTTTTGTTTGTTTTTAATTTAATAAATTAAAATTCCAATAGAATCTATGTATATGGTTTAAGAAAGAATGAGTAGAAATAATAATACAATGTAGATCTGATAAACTATAAACTTCCAATACATAAAACTACTTAACATATAAAAATTATATAAATTATTCTACTAAAGAAATTAAAAAACAGTCTACAGAAGATGTAGTAATAAGATTAAAAACATGAAATAAAATTAATCGAATTGGTTTTCTGTATTCAACAAAAACATTTCCCAAATAAAATGGATGATAAAATGGAAAGAAAATCAGAGAAGGAAAAAAGAGTATAGAAATGGAAAGAATGAATAAAATTAAACAAGTTTTTAAACATTGTTTTAAAATTAGAAACTGACTTCATGTTTCATCTCTGACATGTTAAATATTCAAAAGTCATCAATCTTATCCTTACAGTAACAAAAATGTCTGAAAATCAAGTTACATTTCTTGAACCCAACAATGTGTTTCTAGAGCTGTCCACTGGTACATATAGTCTTGAAGAATGGCTGGAGACCGAATATGGGCTAATTTGAGATTAAGGAAACCTTGGGGTCCTGTAGACATAGGGAAACCCTCACAGTTCCACAGTTTTCTTTTTACCAGCTTCCCACTGAAGATTCCAGAAAGACCTCATGTCTCTGATAGGAATAGGTTGTGAATTAAAAACAAAGTCAACTAAGGACAAAGTTTCAAAGAAAAACATTGGGAATACTGCAGTCAGAGACAAGAGTAAGGGTGCCAGGGAGGGCGGTACAAGTAGATGAAACACTTGTGAGAGTCATAGTCCTCAGACACAGACTCACTTATGTTGAGAATTTCTGGAGCAGGGTGGTCCGATAGGAGGTGAGTGCAACGGTACCAATGGAATCAAGCACCAGGGGACAGGTTCATGACACTGCTCAAGAGGATAACTTAATCAATTTTTAGCCAATTACCTAAAAGGTCATCCCCAGGCATGTCAATTGGCAAGAAGCCGGGGCCAGCTGGCAAGGAGTCAAGGTCAGAAGAAGGGAAGTTTGGACATATCAGTTGGCAAAGAGCTGGGGCCAGGGGGAGAGAAGTCTCCGGGCACATCAGTTGGCAAGGGGCCGGAGCCAAGTCTTGGTGTTCCAAGACCAGAGAGAACAGGGTGTTCCCGCCTGTTCAGCCTTGGAGCATTCCCTGTAATCATACTTGTGTGACCAGGTCCTCTACACACCTAAAGATTGGATAAGATTAGAAGAAACTCCTTTGTCCCATATCTGACCTGCACAACAGCAGGATCTGGTATAATAGCAATCAATTACAGCTGAAAGCATTGTAATACACAGATTTTTTCTCCCTGAAATAGTGTTTAAGGAAATTCAAACAGTGAGATAAAGAAAAAAAAAGTACAGGATGAAAACTTAAAGCCTCTGGTACCTTCAGCTGCAAGCAAGCATTAAACACCAGACAAGTCCTCACCAGATAAAATAAATACTCTTACCAGTGGCCTATTTACCTCATTTTTTATCATTCAATACAATATGTCTGGCTTTCAACAAAAAATTACAAGACAGGCCAGAAGACATGCTAAAATGTAGTCTGAGGATAAAAATCAGACTCAAACATATCATGCATGTTTGAATTGCCAAGTTAAAAAAAAACTAAATTAATTATAATTAATATGTTAAATACTCTAATGGGAAAAAGTATACAGAATGCAAAAACTTATAAACTATGTTAGGGAAAATGAAAACTTTAAAAATCAAAATAAAATTCTAGAAATTAATCATAGAAATAGAAAGGAAGAATACCTTCTGTTGCCATCAATTAAATTATGGCCAAGGAAAGAAACCATGATCTTGATGATAAGTTAAATACAAATGCCCCAGACAAAAATACAAAGGAAATAAAAGCAACCCAAGAACTGTGGTACACTATCAGAGCGTAAAACATGCATAATTAGAATACAATAAGCAAAAGGAAAGCAGAGTAGATAAAATATTTGAAATAAAACTATCTGAAAACTTTTCAAAAACTGAGATAAAAATCACAGCTTTTGAGAGAATATCAAGTAGGATAAGTGCTAAATAAAGTAAAGTAGTCCCAAGTAGTCATCTCATACCCAAATTACAGAAATATAAAACAAAGAAAAAATTTTGAAAGAAGAAAGAAAAATAACTGCCTTACTTGTACAGCTATAGAGAAATAAGGATAAGAAATTCATTGGATAACACAACCACCAATATTTACCTTCAGCTGTTGTTCCTAACATAGGCCTTTTCTCCATTGTAGGCATAGCCCTGAGACAACATCCGCGTGAATTCCACAATTTGAGTCTTTTTTAAATTCAATCTGCCAATCTATGTCTTTTAATTGAGGAGTTAGGCCATTAACACTCAGTTATTATTGAAATATAGCTTGTATTCTTGTTCATTTTAGTTTATTTTTTGGTTTTTAACTTGATTTGGTTTTTCCTTTGGTTGGCTTTTCCTTTAGTGTAGTTCCTCCCTTTGCTTTTAACAAATGTGCACAGATGTCTCCGTTGATGAAGAGAGAATAGCAATTCTCTGAGGATATTAGGAGCTGTGTCCCCCAAGCCAATGTTTGGCAGTTCTATGGAATCTAGCAGAGCTACGTACCTCAGACATTGGAGGAAATTGTAGCTCAGGGTTGGGCAAAAATGCTAAGGAGATTAGACTTCTGGAAGGTGGAAGATTTTATGGAAAAATAAGAATGAAGACTGGATTCCTAATTTCCCTGATCTTTGGGGAACATAGAATGAGCAGGAACATTTTCCTTTCTTCTGACCCATATCCCCAGGGAATTCAGATGCTCAGGGGATGGAGTGACAAGAGGACTGTGCCTAATGAGCAGAGACAGGAGCTACAAGTAGATGCTCTGAAGTGTCCCTCAGAGCGTGCCATCAAAGCCTGCGCAGGACGAGGTGGATGGTTCTGGAGTCCTAAGTCTGGCTCAGTGCCAGGGCTTCAGTCCTCATGCTGTCACATCTAGGGACAGAACTTCTGTCTCCACCATCAACTGGGGAGGAATGCAGACTTCCACAGGGGGACCTTCTCAGAGACCCCATCCACGTCAGTCTAAGACCTTGGTAGGCACTGCAGGAAGCGTTCAGCAAGAACAGAAGCTGACAACGTTTACCTGACGTCAATGAGAACCCCGCCATTCTGAGCCCATTCATTTGCAGACAGGAGGAGAAACTAACCAGGTCCTTCACATCGTGCATGTACATGTGATGGCCAATCTTCATATGCTGTCCAGTGTCTTTAAGATAAATGGAGTGACTCTCAACAGGGCCACATAGAAGAGGATGCTCCCTATGGAGGAGATCACGTGCTCCCGCATCATCTGCTCCATTTCCTCCGGGTCCAGCTCCCGCGCAAGGCCCTCATCAGGAACATGTCCTGCCTCACCAGCGTCTGGCCGCCTTGCACCAGAACTCCATTTATGTTTTTACAGGATGGCGTCATAACTTTGGATATCACTTCTTTTAGTGCTCCTTTAAAAAAAAAAAAAAAGTATGTTTTTATTATTTTATATGCAGGACTTTGTCAGTCTTAGATTACTCATGTTGGTGGAATTAAATGATTGTTGTTTTAGTTCTTTTGATGGAAATTGTATTTTAGATTTTCAATCAATTTCATTTAATGAAATTGTACTGAAACCATTTATTGATCTGTGTAAAAACTCTAAATTTCTTTAATGTTCTCTATATAAATGCCCACCTTTGAAAACACAAAACAAATGGAACAGGTAAAATATCTTCTTGTTTGGAACTTATTTATAATGGCAAATATGGACTACACAGAATTAAATGCATAAATATTATAATGTCTCCAGGGACAAATCCTCTGAGGAAAGATGACAGAATGTCATGAGAGGGGCAGGATTTTATGGAGATCAGTCTAGATCAGGGGCACTTCAGTTCATTTATTCTAAATTGGGAATGATCCTTTTAACACACCAATGAACTCGTTTTGCAGTTTTTTTCTTGTAGATTCTTTGCTTCTGTGTTCATCAAGGACACTGGGCTGTAATGTCTCTCCTCTTGTCTGGTGTTTGTCTGCTACATCGAGACCTTTATAACACAAATCTCTGGTCCTAACTAACAGAGAGAAACGAGGAGGGCTCACTGTGGTCCGCAGGATACCTTGAATTCAGAACAATGCATGATTCTGCATATGTGAGATGCCTTAAGTTGTCAAGATTTACAGATACACAGAATAGAATGATTGTTTCAGGGAGTGCAGGAGGGGGACATGTGGGCTCTGTGCCCATGCGTGGAAAGTTTAAGTTGTGTGTGGTGGTTAATTTCCAGACACCTGCTGCACAGCATAGAACCAGCACTAATATAATATTGTGCATGTGAAAATTTCCTGGTAGGGTAGACCTTGGGGTAAGTGGTCTTGCCAATGAAAAAACAACAAAACAAGAACCAAGAGGTACCTGGGTACACTCTTGATGTGCTGGGCACATCTGTGAACATTGAGGTGGTGATGGGACGACCAGGGTTCACATGTGTCTGAATTCATCCTATCTTCCACCTACAGTATGTGCAGTTCCTCAGGGTTAGTCCCTCAGAAAAGCCAACTCCAGCCACAGTCAGGAAATAGCAAGGTAACGAAGACCCCTCCTGAGGATCTCAGCAGCTACACCCAGCCAGGGGTGCTCTTCATGCACAAGCATGGGCACACAGGGTCCCTCCCCGACCCCGGGCTCACTCTGGCTGCCACCTTGGCTTCCTGTGGAACTTGGATGTGCACAGCTAGCACCCTCCTCAGGACCCTGCACTGTTCGCCTCTCCTGCCAGGCCCAGGCCTCTGCAGACCACCTCAGGGCACCCTCCTCTCCTGCAGGCCTCTGCTCAAGCACCATCTTTCACCTCTCTTACCTGGACACCCATAACAATAGCCCCTCCATCTCCTTCCCTTCTTACCTGTCCACGGTTGATTCATATGGATTATACCAGCTGATCTATACTGTGAATACTTCTTTTGATTTTTAACTGTTACATAAAATGGACACATATGTACAGGGCACTGTGTTCTGTAGCAGGGCTGCTGGGAGGTGACCCCTCACTGGCCTACTGCACTCCTGCTCCAGGATCATTTCCTCCATCCCTGCATCTCATCAGCTCAGGGCAAGTACAAAGCATTCTCCACCTGTGCGTCTCACCTCTCCGTGGTCTCCTTGTTTAACTGCACACTTCTGGGAGTGCACCCTAGTTCTTCTATTGCCCAAAATGCACACTCAAGTGCAGCAGCCTCAGTGATGTACAGCGTGGTCACCCCCATGCTGAACACTTTCATCTACAGTCTGAGGAAGAAGGACATCAAGGGCGCTCTGAGAAGACTCTTTGGGGAAGAAATTAATAAAAGGCACATTTTCCTGGGCCTTAAAAATTGCTATTGATCAAAGAGTTCTAAGCCTCATCACAAAAATTTACAATATTTTGATCTGATTTTAGAAGTATGCCTTGCTCCTTCTATTCATTTTCTGGAGTTTCCCTTTCTTGGATTTCAGCTTCCCTATGAAAGTTATCAAGCACTCTCTGCTCAGCTTTCTGCTCCCTCTGAGATCTGAACAGTGGGCCTCTTTATCATTTGCACACTCTCTCAGAGTTATGTTCAATCCTGGATTAGAGAGATGAGAAATTCACCTTCACCTCATGGGACAACATGCGTTTCTGAAAGGCATTTCTCCTCACATGATGGACCATGTGGAGTCATTTTCTTTTGTTGATACTAAAACACAGTCATGTGCTGTCCTCCTTCTATGAAAAAAACACATCTGACAATTAAGACTGCCTGTATAACCCCACATGGGAGGGAACCCCAGAACCATGATCTTGCCCTTGCGAGTCCCTCGTGCCTCCGTGCGTCCCCATCTCAGCCTCTCTTCCTGATGATGCAGGTGCTAACAGACCAGTGAGCTTCATGGCTGAGCGTCGGCTTTTCTTCTCACCATTGGGGTTCTGTTCTCTGCCCGGTGTGGTATCCAGTCTCTACCACAATCATTGGGAAAGCTTATTTACAAATTCATGTGTCCACTTGAAGTCTATGTGGAAAAAACAACTTAAAGTGATGGTTTGATTACTTTGGCCTCAGAATCAAAGAGGACTTTAAATATGATGAGATAAATGTCCACATAACACATTGCATTACTATGCAAAATGTCTTTTCATACTGCAAATATAATCCCTGAAGTGTGGAAGGTTGGTGTCTGTGTTTGCAGGGTTTGTTCGCTGAGGATTGGTTGGCATTTTTTATGGTGCATTGTTGAGTCATTGATCTGTTTCTGCTTAAGAATATCCAGTGCTGCCTAGAATTATTAATCCTTTCATTGATCTAAATGAACTATCCCACCTTTCTGAATTTTGCCACAAAAACTAGAAGGGTAGTAAATGAGCAACACCCATGTCCTCATTATATGTGTCCTTCAGGCTCAGAATAACTTCAGTCCTCTAGTACAAAGGATGACTCCCAGGGGAGCTTGAATTCCTGCCCATCCTGTGATTTCGGGCCACATGCTCTCTTGCAAACATGCATGTTATTTTCTTGAGCCAAACTCAGAAAACCCCTCTACCAGGTAGTCCCATTTGGTGATGAAAACCTTATGAAACCATTTTCATTGGGGACTGCTTGTTCTGCAGCAGTAGCTAGCCCTTACAAAAACTTAGGGAACAGAGCTGAAGGTAGTTGCAATAAAATGCCAGGTTTTTTTTGTGGGTTTTTTTTTTTTTTTTTGGTATTTGTTCTGATTGTAAAGACAATATTCACAGTTGGATATAAAAGGTGGAGTAAAATAGTCACACATTGCAAGGATAAGGGCTTAGACATTTGGGGAGGACTGTCCTTCTATCATATCCACCATCCACCAAGAAGCGCTTACCTAAGAAGACTTATGCACACACACACACACGCTAACATGGTTCTCACTGTGCTTGAATGGAGTGCCCAGCAAACTTCTGTGAAGGGTCAGATAGAAAAATCTTAGGATTCATGGAGTAGATGGCCCCTCACAGTGACTCAGCTCTGCCATAAGGGTGGCAGCCATCATAGACAACACACACAAGCAGGTGTGACTGTCTCCCAACAAAACATTACTTATGGAAACAAAATTTGAACTTGATGCAAAACCACAATGAGATGCACTTCACACCCCAAAATGAATATAGAGGCATAAACTGCATCATCTCCCTTGGAGGTGGAATCTAGAACGGCTGCTCTCTTGGAAGTAGAGAGTAGAGTAATGGTTACCACAGGCCAGACAGGGAGAGCAAAGGGTAATAGAAGTCACCAAGGGACACAAAGTCACAGTTAGGAGGAAGGCATTCTGGTGTTCTATTGTGTACTACAGTGATGAAAGCTAATAGGATGTGATTGCTTTTTTAATCTGGAAGATTTTGGATGATTTCAGCATAAAGAAATGATACATATTTAAGGTGATGCATATGTCAATTACACTGAAAGGATCATTACACATTATTGACAATAGTTGTCAATAAGTAATATAAAAAGTAACAATATTTTTTAAAAGAAAATAATAATATTGGGGAGAATTTGGAATCCTCATACGCTATTCCTGGGGATGTAAAATGCCCCAGCCACTGTGGAAAACAGTTTGGCAATTTTCCTCAGAAAGTTCAACATAGAATTATCACACCAGCCAACAATTCAACCCCATCAGTGTGCACACAAAGAATGGAAAACTGGGACTCAAATTCATGTTTGTACACCAATGTTCATAGCAGCATTATTTAGTGCTAAGTTGCTGAGGCTGGCTCTAAACTTGCAATCCTCCTGCCTCAGCCTCCTGAGCCACTGGGACAAAGAGCAATTTATATGTTCTTAACTGAAAAAGAAAAACAAATGGCTAATAAATACATAGTAATCAAGGAAACTGAAATTAATATTTTAAAAGGAGATAATATTTCAAGCATTAGTTTAGGAAAATCTACCAAATTGATTATATTCAATAGTTGTTAAACCAGGGTAAAATATAGGATATTCCTATATAGTAGATACTATAGTAAATTTATGTAGACACTTTATTTAGCAATTTGGTATCAGTTATGAAAGGACCAGCAATTAAAGAAGCAATTAAATTTCTTTTAATCTGTCACATTAAACAATCCCATGTTCACAGAAAGCTATTTATAAGGTTTACTGCAGTAGATTTGCAAGGGGAAAAACTTTCACAACACACAAGCAACCATCAATAAACAATAGCAAGATAAATAGGGTATGTCAGTATCAAATTTAAAAATAGGATACACCTGTCCATAGTATAGCTCTTATACTCATGTAAACAAACCTCCAATACACAAAGTGAATGGGAAAGACAAGTTGAAATACAATGTATATGGTTTTATCAAGTTAATATTTACAGTATAATATTGTATCTTTTTACAGGTGCAAGGTAAGGAGCCTAAATTTAGGAGCAGTGATTTAAAACTATAAAAGCCCCATTGATAATATGAGATTTTTTCAATAGTATACATCAGGATTAATATTATTTAATTGTTACAAGTGTTGGCTTAGGGCTCGTGAGTGAGAACACACATCATATTAATAATGGATGAGATTTCTACTGAGCAAACTCAGACTGGGACAGGAAGCAATGTAGAATTTGGTGTGATACCTGGGGTGGGGGCATTTAAACTTACAATGTATGCATGGAAACTTGTACACTTCACAATAAAGACTGCAAAGAATAAGGTGTCTCTGGGTATTTGAAAAAATAGTTAATTTTCACAGCAATTACCCATTTTTCTTTCAATGTGATTATAAACATGAATACAGAAAAAATAATGCTAAAATTTTTAAGGAGCAACAGTAGTATGGGGACCAGGTGGCTCTGTGGGAACTGCTTTCTTGGACTTTCTAGTGTGAGTGTTGGGAGTTCCAAGTCTTGTCTCAGGTTGGGGACATGGTGCTCTGGGAAGAAGGGCAACAGTAAGACAGGAGCTTAAACAGACTCACCTTCTCCTTGCCCTGGAGGAGAGTCATGTCCTAGGCCATTTGCCTTCTCCTGCCCATCTACTCAAGCCCCGAGTTCTATATTTAATCACGAGCCTTGTTTCAATGTAAATTACACAAGTGTGTCTATTAATAGATAATGAATAGATAAGTCTGCTCATTCTGAACCAAAGTGCTTACAGGGGCAAAAAGACCAGTAGACTCACTCTTCATGCTTGAGGCTAATACACGACGTCACACCTTCCCATATCAACAGATGAGAGTCACCACAAGGAGATCTTCAGCCTGATTACTACCCACACTAAGCAAATATTTGGAAACAGAACTCTGAGTTCTGAGAAATTCTCCATGGCACTGATAGGAGGAAGAAAGCAGCCAGACCGTGATTTCCTAAATGTGGTCATCTTCCTCATGAGTCATAATTAAACAGGAAGCATTCATAACTCAGACCAGACCCAAAGTCCTCCGTGGCTGGGCTGGCTGGTGTCTGCACCATGGGGAGTGGATGTCTAAGGCTGCTGCCCGGTAAGTGGAATCATGACCTTGGGGATAGACAGGAAAGGGAGCTAGGAGCTGCCCAGCCAGTCCTGTGCTTCATTTTTAGTTTGTTTTCTCACTGTCCATGTAATGGAGAGCAGGGAAGATATCTTTAAAGGATATCAGTTTTATTATCATTATGATGATGATGATGATGATGATGATGATGATGAAGTTTTCAAAGGAGAAAATTATTCCTAGAATATTACTCCCTAGCGCAAATTTTGGGAATTAGTGGGGATTTCTCAATCATTCCCTGAGTGCAACAGGGTTCTCCAGAGAAACAGGACCAATGGGGAACCTTATAGAGAGAGGGAAAGACGGTTATTTTAAGAACATGGCTCATGTAATTGTGCAGGTTGAGAAGTCCAGACTCTGCCAGGTAAAAGCAGAATGCAGACCCAGGGAAGAGGTGGCAGGTTGGAGACCAGGGGACAGCTGGTGGTGCAGCTCAGTCCAAAAGCAGCCTGGGCATAGAACTCCCTCCTCCTAGGTGGGGTCAGCCTTGTCTCTCTTAAGGCCTTCCACGGATTAGATGAGGCCCACCCACACAACAGAGGGTATTCTGATTTCCTCAAAGTCCCCACATTGAACAGTGTCCCATCTGAAGAATGCCTCATGCCAACATCTAGTGTCTGACCAACTATCTGGCTGCTGCATCTAGATAACTTGACAAGGAATGAACCACCAAAACTCTGAGACTTTAATTTAGGGACAGATAACCAAACTCTCTTCATCTCCTTGCCTGTCTCTGTCTGGTGAACAGCAAGGAGGTTCATGTAGCTAAGGCCCCGTTGACTTGAGGACGGTCCCCCAGGATGTACCCTGAGAGGGGGCACCTGCTGAGCAGCAGGAACAGCAGGAGGAGGGGCCCCTCCAGCCTAAGTTCAGCTCGTGCCCACAACATCTTCTTGCTGGGGGCATAATTGGTTACTACAGGGTCCCAGGACAGGCCATGGGGTTGACACCGGTGGCGTCAGATGATTCTCAGGTGCTCCAGCCACAGCTGCGGGCTAGGTGGCTGGTGTGGTGTGTGTCCCTGAGGAAGGGCACAGGGCCAGAGCACCTGAGAGACCAGGCTGGGGACCTGAGGGATCAGCTGGTCCAGACCCTGTGTTCCTACCTAAAGACTGGAGACCGTGTTAAACACCCTGACACATTGGGGTTTGTTCCCACACGACCCTGGGAAGTTGCTGTCATCTCGCCCCCATTCCACAGAAAGGGAAACTGAGGCAGGGGCAGCGAGGTGACCTGCCTGTGCTCCAGGATCTCAACCAGGGCCACCAGGCTCCAGCCTCCCGCCCACAGGCCAGGAGATCCTGGGCTGGAGCCCAGACCTTGCCAGGCTCAGGCCCCCTACAGACCCCCAGACCCTCTGGGAGGCACCACCTGGGCTCCCTCTGAGGAGTGGACCAGGTCTGAGCCCAGGAGGGGTCCGCAGCCCCCTTCCCTCCAATGCATCACCCTCAGCCTCCTCTCCCTGCTGGGCCCGCTGACCCGCCCTCTCTGTGTCACAGTGCTGTGTGTGCTGCTGAGTCTCTCCAGAGCCGAAGCCCAGGACTCGCGGGGTGAGTGTGCCAGGAGCAGCGTGTCCACGGCCAGAGCCTGGGAAGGGCCCCTGCACCTGCAGCCCAGGGAGGAGAGGCCTGGGCAGGGAAGCTCGGGGCATCTCCCCAGCTCCCGGAACCCTCCCCTGGGGACCACACTGCCCCCTGCCAGCCTCTTACCAGCCTGTGCCCCACAGCCTGTGCCCCCTGGTGCCCTCCCAACTCGGAATGTGTCAATGCCACCGCCTGTCGCTGCAAGCCAGGGTTTGCTTCTCTGTCTGCAGAGGTCTTCACCAGCCCCGTGGAGATCTGTGACGGTAAAGAGGCCTGGGGGAGGGGCAGGGGCACATCAGAGACTGGGGTGCCCAGTGCCAGTGGGGATTGTGCGTAATGGTCGGGGTCTCAGCCTGTGACCTCAAGACCTTCATCAAAGAGAAACGAGAAAGGGAACAGTGAGAAGGCAGAGAGACCAGGGAATGTGCATGACTTCCTGCAGAGAGAGGACCTGGGCCCCGGAGTTGGTCTCACCTGCCCTCAGGTCTGGGGAGGGTGATGCTGAGCTCTAGCTCCCCCACCTTGGCACTGTCCAAACTGGGGGTGTCAGCCAAAGGACTGAGATGAGCAGCGCGGACTGTGTGGCCTTCAGGAATGGCTTGCTCCAGCTCCAGCACAGCCTCAGGAGTGCAGCCCAAGATTGTCTCCAAAATGTACTCAATGGCAGACCCCATGTTGGGGAGTCAGGTAGGAGATAGGAGTCTCTTCCCTGAGAGAACACACAGCTTTGGGAGGTGACCCATGGTCCTATTATGTTTCAGACATCGACGAATGTGGCCCACCCATGAAAGTGTCCTGTGGAAAATTTGCAGACTGCCAGAATGTGGAGGGGAGCTACTACTGCATGTGCAGCCCAGGATATGGGCTCCTCTCTGGGGCAAAACAGTTCACTAATGCAAGTGAGAACACATGTCAAGGTAAGGCCCACGCCTCGCCCACCACCCCCACATGCAGATCAGGGCACCAGAGCTGATCCAGGGGACAGCGCCCAGTTATACCTTCAGTGCCTGGACTCTGAGATGGGACAGCTGTGCGTGCACCTATCGCCAACACGAGAGGCAGGGGAGGGTCAGGGCACACTGGGACCAGCTGCCTGGTCCCATCCTGATAGCTGTGCCTGTGACGATGGCCAGGGTGCTGATCAGGAAATCCTGTGGACATGTGACAACATCATTGTGGGTTTCTGTTTTAAAAAACAAAGACAGGCACAGTGGTCTCAGCTACTTGGGAGGCTGAGGCAGGAGGATCACTCAAGGCCAAGAGTCCAAGGCCAGCCTAGAAAACAGAGAGAGACCCCATCCTGAGGGGGGTGGGATTGGGAGGAGAGGGAAAATAAAAAGAAAAACCACAGGAACGAGCCACTATCTATCTTCTAAAGCTAAAAACAAAGGTAGATGCTGGGGTGCAGCTGTGGGGAGACTGCTTGCCGGGCATGAGTAAGGCCCTGGGCTCCAGCCCAGCACTGCGGAAAAACAAAACCCAAGGTATCTTTGTTCTTGGTTCACTGTGTGGCTTCAAACAAGTCACTTCACCTTTCTGTGCCTTCCTTTGCCCATCTGCAGAAGGGGAGTCGTGGCCTGGGTGTAGCTCAGCAGTAGAGCACTTGGGTAGCAGGTGCGAGTCCCTGAGTCAGTCCCAGCACCAGGGGAAGAAAGGGGGGCGGGGGCATAAGGAGGGGAAAAGAGATCAAAGGCACTGGGCAGGTCCTGGTCCCCAAAAAGTGCTGTTAGCAATGGCCTTGGACTTAAGAGGGCCTGGGCCCAGGAGGTGGTCTCCCTGCCCTTAGTCTGGGAAGGGCGATGTGGAGCTTCCAGCCCACATCCACCTCAGCAGTGGCCCCCAGTCCAGATCCAGGGATGTCACCAGAGGACTGGGATGGGCAGACACCCCTCAGGTCCTCCATGCCCCCAGGTCACAGGTCTGGGGTCCACAGAGGTCTTCCTGTGGCATCCAGGGTCCAAGGTCCTGGTTCACACCCGTGGTGCCTACTCCATGCCCACTGTCCCGCCAGCACAGAGAGGCAGGGTGGACTGATGGCCAAGGGCAGACGCAGGGATCAGCTCTCTGGGTCCAAACCTGGACTGGCCGTCCCTTAGCAGCATGGTGTTAGCAAAACCACGTCCTCTCTTTGAGCCCTGGGTATATCCTGTCCCCAGGAGCCTGGAACCTCCGAGACTCCATGAGCGCTGTGGCCATCAGTGACTGGCTTCTAGGGAATCTGGGGAGCTGGGAGGGGAGGCTGAGCCCAGGATGTGCAGGAAGTGCAGGAACATGGTGGAAGGTCCCCTGGGGAGCTGCCCCTCATCCCCAGCTGTCCCCACAGGACCCAACTCCACCTCATCCCCTCCACCTAGAGCACCTAGAGTGTCTGCAGCCCCTCCTACCAGCTGGGAACACAGGAGACGTGTGATGGCCCCGTGGGGGCTGGACAGGGGCCCCTGGTGTGCATCCACCCCTGTTCCTGGCCAGCCCTGCAGCTGATTCACAGCCCGGATGAGGGGTCCCAGCAGGGCAGCCTCAGGTGCAACAACTGCCCCAGGGCGGCCAGAAGCCCCCCCTGCCGCACCCTGGCCCCAGGAATCCTCTGGGCTCCACGAATCTTTGGCCCCTTTTGGGACACTGGGCCATTCTGCCGTGAGCTTGTGCTCATTGCTGCCTTGGGTCCTTCTGAAGCTGGTGCTGTCAGCCCTTCACCTCCAGCCTCTGTTCTGTGGATCCCTGCGACACTCACAGGGGACCTGCTTCCTGAGTATCTTCCTCTCACGTTTAGAGAACAAGGGGAGATAAGATACCAGGAAACACCCTGGCCTCAGCTGGGAGCTGCTTCCAGAAGCTTCCTCATTTCGTGTCTGTGGCCATCTCTGATAAGGGGAACTTCCTCCAGAGGTGGTGACCGTGAGACTCCCCAGAGACAGGCTGGGGCACCTTGGAAAGGCCTGTCAATGTCCACCCACATTTCTGAGTGCCACACTAGGAGCTGGGGGATTCCTGGGGATGATCGAGGGGTGAACTTGTGCCTCTATGAGGAAAGGCAGGTGGACGCTCAGAGTGGGCTGGGGCCTGAGCACCTAGGCTTTTCCATTTTTGTTTTTTGTTTGTTTGTTTGTTTGGATACTGGGGATCTAACCCAGGGATCCTTTACCACTGACCATACCCCAGCCCTTTTTATATTTATTTTGAATCAAGATCTCATTAAATTGCTTAGGGCCTCACTGTTGTTGAGGTTAGTTTCAAATTTGCAATCCTCCTGCCTCAGACTCCTGAGTCCCTGGAATTGCAAGCGTGCACCACCATACCTGCCTTGAGCACCTAGCTTTTGTTCTTGTTGCTGCTCGCTAACAGGGATTTTAAAATCATGATAAAATCTGCATACCATAAAATTTATCATTTTAACTATGTTCTAGTATACTAGTTCTATGGCCCTGAGGACATTCATGTTACACATACTCCAGGAATGTTCCTGGGGTTTTTTGCCTTTATTTATTTCATTAAGAAATAAAATATTGTACATAGTCTTCATGTACAGAATGATGTTTGCAAATATGTATGCATAGTGGGATGGCTAAATTGAGGTGATCATCATATGCAGTGCCTTTGGTGGTAAGAACACTTCATATCAAAACCCTTAGTGATTTTCAAGTATACAGTACGTTAGCCAGACCAAGTGGTGCACACCTGTAATCGCAGCAGCTCAGAAGGCCTGAGGCAGGAGGATCTTAAGTTCAAAACAGCCTCATCAACTTAGCAAGGCCCTAAGCAACTTAGTGAGACCCTGCCTCAAAATAAAATATAGAAAGGGCTGGGATGAGGCTCAGCAGTAGAGCATCCTGGGTACAATTCCCGGTACGGAGTACATGGTTCTTAACTGCAGTCACCATGATGTACAATAGGTCTCTTGAACTTAACTCCTCCTAACTGAAGTTTTGTGCCTTGGATGCACATCTCTTCCACCCCTCCTGTTGCCCCCACCCCAGGGAACCACCATTCTACCCTCTCCTTCCAGGAGTTTGACTGTCCAGGTCCCACGTGTAGGTGACACCATGTGGTATTCGTCCTTCTGTGCCTGGCTTCTTTCATCTAACATGATGTCCTCCAGGTTCCTCTGTGCTGTTGCTGTTGATGGAGTTTCCTTCCTTTTTAAGGCTGAACAGCATCCCACTAGGGATGCCGTGCTCTCTTTATTCCCTCCTCCGTGGACCACACCTCTGTGGACTCCAGAGCTTGGCTACTGTGAACAGTCCTGCAGTGAACATGGAAGTGTGACGTCTCTCTATTGATAGATAAAGATCAGATCAATATTCTGATATTGTTCCTTTTGGATGCACACCCGGCAGAAGGGTTTCTGATCCCATGCAGATCTATTTTTAATATCTGAGGACAGTCCCCACTCCTTCCATCACAGCAGGGCTCACTTACATTCCAGCCATGGCATCCACAGTGTCCCTTTCTCTGCCTGCTCTCCACACGTGTTCCCATCCAGCCTGGACAGCAGCCATCCAATAGGCATGAGGCGATGTTTCATCACAGTTCATTTCTAGTGCCCTGAGGATTAGCGATGGCGAGTGTTTCTCCTATGCCTCTGGGCCACCTGCCTGTCTTTTTTTGAGAAATGTCTATTCAGGTTATTTGCCCGTTTATAAATGGGGTTAATAATTTTTTACTATTGAGTTGTTTGATCAAGTTCTTCATGATATTTTGCATCTAATACCTAATAAGATGTGTGGTTTGTGAATATTTCTCCTGTTCCTTAAGTTGTCTCTTTACTCTGTTGACTGTTTCCTTTGCTTTTCAAAAGCTTTTACTTTTCTACACTCCCATTTGTCCATTTGTATTTTGTTGCCTGTGTTTTGGGGTCCTGTCCAAAAAATCCTTGACCAGACCAATGTCATGCAGCTCACTGTTTTCTTCTAATAATGTGTTTTCTTCTAATAATGTTTACAGTTTCCAATCTTACATTTCAATATTTAGTCTCAGTTAATTATTATGTGGTGTGAAATAAGGATCTCATTTCCTCTTACATTTGCATATCCAGTGGTCCCAAGAACATTTAAGGAAGAGTCCTTTCCCCTTGAGCCTTCTTGGTATCTTTGTCAAAAATCAATTGACTCTAAATATGTTGGTCTATTTCTGGGCTTTCTGTTCTGTTCTGTGGGTGTATGTGTCTGTTTTCATACCAGTACCACACTGTTTTGATCACTACAGCTTCACAGTATATTCTAAAGTCAGGTCATGTGATGTCCTCAGCTTTGATCTTTTTTTGAGCGCTTGGCTTTATCCTCAGGTTTTAATGATGAGTGTCATTCTGGGAAGCCCTTGGCCATGATCCCCGCCACCACTGCTTTGGCATCAAGGATGGCTGTCACTACCACTTTCTCTGAGCATAAACCACCTGTAGGACCCCAGTGGTGCAAAGATTTCCACAAGGGAGGGTACAGGGATCAGCCTCCATCTGCCACTCAAGGATGGAGAGGGAGATGTAGATCATTTGCCAGGCCCCACCGTGGCACAGAATCTGAATATTCAGGCTCTTGGGCTCTGCTCCAGATAGCAGAGGGGTCCTCGGGATTTCCAGAGCAGCCCAGCCTCAGGAAGTCCACCTGGGATCTTAGTTCTGTCTACAACTCACAGCAAGGTCAGGATGAGCACCAGGGCCTCTTCCCTGAAAGGAAACACAACTTTGGGAGGTGAGCCTTTGTCCTGGCATGCTGCAGACACCAACAAATGTGGGCCACCCATGACAGTGTCCCGTGGAAAATCTGCAGACTGCCAGAACAGAGAGGGAGCTATAGCTGCATGTGCAGCCCAGGCTATTTGCTCATTTCTGGAGCAAAATATTCTTTTATTAATGACAGGACAGCAAACACCTGCAAGGTAGACCCTCCCCTCATCCCACCTCCCCATCTTAAGATTTAAGGTTACAGACCCATTCCTGTGACATCTAGAGAGCAGAACCCTGGTTACAGGAGTGGTACCCTGACCTGAGACAGGACAGGTGTGCATGTACTTGTCACTCAATACAGAAGCAGGATAGCATGAATGCCAGGGGCAAGCTCTGCAGCTGGCTTCCTTGGTCCAAATCCTGACTGCACCACCTGGTAGCTGCATGTTATTAGTCAAATCACTACCTCTCTTTGAACCTGGTTTACCCATCTGTATTATGAAGGTGACAATAACAGTACCCACCTCCTGTGTCTTCTAGGAGGATTAAGAAAATTACAAGTGCCTGTAAGAGAGCTGGCACATGGCAGGGGCTGCACTCATGTGTTTAGAAGATGAGTACATCTGTGGTGCCCCCATTTAAGGAGTTTCCCAGAGAGTTGGAGCCTTCCTGGGGGCCATGTCTCTGCCACTCAGAGGAAAGCTATTTCCACACAGCTTGCTCTAGTCCTCGCCATGGTCTTGCCTGACCCGTGATTCCCAGGAGGACCAACGTCCTTGCACCATCAGGCTTTGTCTCCCTTCCAGGGAAGGTACTTAGGCAGAGAAAGTGGTTTCAGGCATCCCTGGGGCCAGATGGAGTCCAGCAATGGGTGGGAAGGAGCCAGGACCCACCCAGACAGAAGATGTTAGTGCCAAGTGCACAGAGGGCAGGGGAAGGTTCATGGAGGTAGGAGGTCCACGAGGCTAAACTGAGGATCAAGGGGACTCTGAGGACACAGGGTGCCTGAGGGAGCACATTGTGCCATAAGTAATGCCTTGGCCAAAGGAAGAAAGCTTTCCTATTAATTGTCACAAAGCACCTGCACTCCAGGTGGACACAGCCACATTTGATGACTGGGAAATGGGTCGGTTTTCAGCCCCTGCTGACCCACGTGCTTGAGCACCCTGATGACTGAGCAAACTGGACAGCTGCACCTAGGGGTCATGGACCTTTCCAAGCACTAGCCCTCCTCCTCAGATGGTGGCTATTGCTACTGAGGAGGTGTGTCACCAGGTTAGAAAAAGCCAGAGCTTGGGATGGGCGGGTGAGAGGCAGAGAACATTCAGGTGGATGGGCAGAGGACCTGGTGAGCAGGGGTGAGGTGGGAGAGGGACCCTCCATGGGCCCCACGAGGAAAGAGCAGACTTCTGGCTTGGAAGAACCCTCCAGGTGAAGCCTCAGCTCAGTAGGGGCTCAGCAGGACCCTCCTGAACCCCTCCTCACCCTTCAATGTTATGGTCTTCCCTGCACGGGAAGACAGGACCACTGGCCTCACAGTCCACGGAGCCTCTGATGGGCAGACCTGGTACCCACTCCCTGGGTTCCTTGCCCCACCTGCTCTAGGCGTCTGAGGGCTGTGCAAGACACGTGGCTGCCCATCCCGGCTCACTCCCCGGGACGCAGAACCCTCTGCAGAGGGCCACGCCTGGACCTTCAGAGCACCCGCTGCCCACCTGGCATTGGTTTTGCATGAACTGAAAGCGGGAGGAACTCAAGATATTCCAGGACCCCATCCTCTTCCTACTTCTAGGGGCTGAGGACATGAGACTGGCCCCTGCCTGGGCCCGCATGAGCTCAGACACAGCGGGAACACTCTCTAGCCCTCCAGCTATGGTGGACCCAGGAACCCAGTCTGGAAAGTCAGGAGGAAGAAGACTCCAGGGTAGGCCCCAGTCCTGAGCCAATGCTCCTGCCTGAGGAAAATGCCCTGTGCCCTTTTCTCTACCAAGCCCTCCTGGGCCACGCCCTCACCAGCCACGCCCTCACCAGCTCACGAGCCACGCCCTCACAGCCACGCCCTTCTCCACAGTCCACCTCATTCATTTCTCTGCCCCGCTCTCCATCCTGACTCTCCACTAACTTTGGTCCACTTGAGGGCACTGGAGGATGGTGTGGCAGGGGTGGGCAGGATGACATCGATTCGGGTGGAGGAAGATGCTATGGTCTGGAACACACAGCAAGACAGGGTGACACAGAAGACCACTGCCCAGTCCAACCTCTCCAGAGGAGGTCAACCCAGATCCCAGGGGGGCTGAGCACTGGGGACAGAGACGAATGCTGGGTCCCACGCAGCCAGCCACAGGTCTGTGTCCGTGGTGGGGAAGGAGAGATGGCAGAAATGCCTGGCACTCCTCCCCGCCAGCACCGCTCCTCTCTCCGCTGCTGTCTTCACCCATGGCTGGCCTCCATAGGACATGGATGCCTTCGTGGGGGTCAGGAAGTCACCTGCAAGGTCCCAGGGCTGCCTGGCTGGATGTCAACCCTGGCCTCTCTAGATTGGTCCTGACTCCTGTCCCTGCCATTGAGTCTTGTCCCGTGGGCCTGCTCAAGTACAGATCTCAGTTCATCTCCTTGGAGCTGGGTCTCAGAGCTAGTGGGATGAGAGAGCACTGTCCTGCTAGGTCACCAGAACCTCAAGGACAACTCAGCCATCCAGCAACCATGCTAGCAGAATCAGGCCAAAGGCTACCCTGGAAGCCAAGACAGGCCCTGACCAGGAGCACAGAGCTTACCCTGCACTCGGCTCCCAGGAGGACCCATCTGGCCTCTGCTCCAAATGCTCAGGCTGGGACATATGTGGCCATGACACCCTGCCCCAGCTGGGAGCTTCCCAGAGAGGCAGAGGGTGCTGGGAGGACAACGGTCTGGAGACCATGCTCACTGTGGAGTGCCTCCTTGTGCATTAGGACAGGCACCTGGGGAGACAGCAGCTCCTCCCGATGCCTCCATGCCAGGAACATGGCCAACTCCCAGCCTGGGCTGACAGAGCCAAACCCTCTGATCACAAAGCTTCCATGTGACCCAACCAGCCACCTGAAGCTGCGGGCTGCCCACATCCTCCACCCTCTCCTTCCTCTTGCAGACGTGGACGAGTGTAAGCAGAACCCCAGAATCTGCAGGGGCCGCAGCACCTGCATCAACACTCAGGGAAGCTATACCTGCAAGTGTCCACCTGGCTTTGAGCTCAACCCAGAGGACCCGAGCCTGTGCACAGGTAGAGGCCCCAGGAGGACACGTGAGGATGGACAGGAGCTGGGGGTGCAGCAGAGGCAAGTCCTGTTCCCAAGGAGGGAGAGGAACTGCAGGTTCCCAAAGGTCAAGGGGCTCAGACTCGGCCTAAGTATTCAGCTCCCAGGAAGTTCTCACCACAGGGCAGGGAGGCCACAGGGCCTTCCTGGACCCGGGGCCCTTGTGCAGCTCCCAGACCTCAGCCCCTTCCTCATCTGTCCTGTGAGAATAGAAGTGTCACTTGCAGATCTGAGAAGGAGCCTCCAGCATGGCCAGAAAGGGGGAGGCTAGAGTCCTTGGTCAGGAAGTTGCACCCCCTGGCCTCAGTTTCCCTCCTGGCTCCACCTCCTTTAAACTGGAGACCAGGATCCTTGCTGTGCCCTTCATGTAGGGAGGCCACCCGCGGTGCTCTGAAGGTGAAGCTGAAGGTCACCAGGTTGGGCACATGCCGAGGTCCTTGGTTTGGCTCCTGATAAGATGGGGAAGTGGGTACAGTGAGTGGGGGCGTGGGAGCCGGTCAGGGGCGGCGCCTGACACTCTGGCTTTGTCCGCAGATGTGGATGAATGCACCTCTGGACAAAACCCGTGCCACACATCCGCCCACTGCCTCAACCAGGTGGGCGGCTACAGGTGCCGCTGCCGACCAGGCTGGAAGCCGGTGCCCGGATCCCCCAATGGCCCCAACAGCACCGTCTGCGAAGGTCCGGGCTCGGAGGCCACTCCAGAGACCCACAGGCCAGCCGTGGTCACAGTCCTCCCAGGGAACCCGACCAGATCCAGTGCTGCAGGCGCGTGCCCAGCCTCATGCTCCCGGGCTACACGGGAAAGACGGGGTCCTGGGGAAGGAGCTGGGGTCCTGACGGGAGGCCCCCAGGACCCCGGGAGGCAGATAATGACTAACTGGGGTGACGTGTTTCCGCAGCCGCACAACCTGCACCTGCAGGGGCAGGTCTGCTGCGCACCAGGCCTCGCACACTCCTTGACCCAGTGCCACCACGCAAGGGTGTGGGTCGCCAGGTGGCAGCACCACAGCCCAGCCAGGGCACGAATGGCAGGAAGAAGGGGGTGGAGCTCAGAAGGGGGTGACCAGAGGACCTGGTCCTGGCTAAGGCAGGAGATCCCAAACCTCTCTCCGTGTCCCCAGAAGTGGACGAGTGCAGCTCCGGACAGCATCAGTGCCACAACTCCACCATCTGCATCAACACCTGGGGGTCCTACAAGTGCCAATGTCATCCAGGCTGGGAGCCGATTCCTGGGAGCCTCAATGGCAGGAACAACACCATCTGCAGAGGTACCTGGCCTCCCCTGACCCCAGAACCTCCCCCACCCTACACATGCAGCGCATGCACCTAGACATGCTCACACTCACGCCCACATATGCACACTCCTCCTAATGAGCCACCGTCCTGCCTGCAGTCCTGCCCTTCTTCACCTGGCCTCTGCCCCAAGAAGTCAACAGCCAGGTGAGCCGCCCCAGCCAGGACAGGGAGGTGGGAAGCCTTGGGGCAGCTCTGTGACACCCCTGTGCCCTGAGCTTCCCACCCACCTGTGACCCCTCATCTCACCTCCCTAGAGTCTCTCCCGCTTCTTTCACAAAGTCCAGGATCTGCACAGGGATTTCAAGCCATCTGTGGCCAAGGACACCATTCAGGTAAGGACAGGACCCAGGGAAGCAGGTGGAGACCCTCCGTAGAGGGAGGTAGGGCAGCTTTGATCTGGGTGGAGGGGACAGGCCCAAGCACAGTGGGGTCTTGGTGTGAGCTGGCAGCTCTCCCGGGGCTGGTGGAAGAGGACACTGGCAGCCACACACACTGGTGGATGCCCAGGTGCACTGTCCTTCCTCTTGCTCCGATCCGGGTCTTTGGGATTTTGCTATCCTTGACATTCGTGAACAGAGCTGACCTCTGAGGAGCAATGGCCATCCAGGGACTCCCAGACAGTGCTCTCTCCATCCCCACCTGGACAGTCTCAGGGGTCTGTTCTCTGGGGGTGAGTGAACAAGCTCCTTGTGTGGTCCTCTGGCCCGAGGCCACTGGCTCTGTGCTCCCATCCCTTCAGGGGCTCATGCAGGATATGGATGAACTGCTGGAGACTCCTGGGGACCTGGAGACCCTGCCCCCCTCACAGAAGCACTGTGTGGCCACTCACTTACTGGAAGGCCTGGAGAGTGCCCTGAGATACCTGAGCAGGGCTCTGCCTGAGGGGACATCAGCCTTCAATTATTCTGCAGGCACACGTAAGTCCCTGGGTCTGCACCAGGCTCCTGTTCCTTGTCGCACACCTCTTCTGATCCCACCAGAGCTGAGGGACCACACTCATATCTCAGTGAGACTCACGTAAAGAAATTGCAACAATTAAAAAGTGCATAAAACCACAAATACACATTTACAGTATAGTATAAATTAACAGCAGTAAAATAACAATAAAGCATTTAAAGTAGCAAAATAGAAACTGCTTCAAAAATAATTTGGGGGAATATAAATTAATCTTGCTCAGTATTTAAGTATGATTTGTTTTACTGTGGTAATTTTCACATATCAAAATTCATCATTTCAGTTTGCCATTTAAAATGCACCGGTTCTACATTTCAGTGGAATCAAGAACATTCACAGACTCATGCACCCATCACCTCTGTCTCTAAAACATTTGTTTACTTCAAAAATAAGTGTGGAACCTCCTCAGCTGTCATTCCTCATGCCTCCCCTCCCCCAACCCTGACATCCTCTAATCTGCTTGCTGTCTCAATGGATTGACCTATTGTACCCTTTAGTATAAATGCAATCACACAATGTGTGACCTGTTCGTCTAGCTACTTTCACCTAGAATAATGCTTTTGAGCATGGCAGAGCATCACCTCATCCCTTTTCAAGGCTGAACCATTCCATCCTATGGATGTTTAGTTGACCCATTCAGCCACTGATAAACATTTGGTTTGGTTCCACCTTTTGGCTATTGTGCATAGTGCTGCTGAGAATATTGATGTATAAGTGTTTGAATAACTGCTCTCAGTTCTTGGAATATCTACTGAGGGCTGGACTTGTTAGATAGCATGGTAATTCTACGTTCAGTTCTGGGGGAACCACTAGACTGTTTGCAAACTGGCCACACTGTTTTATATCACCCCCAGAGGGGTGCAAGTGTCCCCTCTCCAGCACCTCAGCACAAAGTGTTACTTCATTGCGTTTGGTTTTTATCACGGCCTTTGTAGAATGTGAGGCAATGTCTTGTTGTGAGTTTGACCTGCGTCTCCCTGCTGAGTGGTGATGTTTGACATCTTTTCTTGTGCCTCTGGGCCATTTGTGTATATTTTTGAAGAAACGTCTATTCAGATGCCTTACGCATTTGTGACTGGGTTGGTCCTCTGGGTGTTGAGTCATAGGAGCTTTTCATCTATTTTGACAGGAGACCATTATGAGATGTGCAACTTGGAAATGCTTTCTTCCGTCCTATAGATTATCTTCTCACATCTTTGGTAATTGTTGCACTTTAACGTCAGATGTTTTACATTTTGAGGAAGGCTGCTTTATCTACTTTCTCCTTTGTTGCTTGTACATTCAGTGTCATGTCTAGGAATCCATTGCCAAATTCAAGATCAGAAAGATACCACTGTATCTCCTCCTATGGGCTTTAGTTCTTAGATTTGAGCCTTTGGTCTATTTTGAGTTAATTTTGTGTATGATGTGAGGTAGGGGGTCCTGCTTCCTCCTTTTGCCTGTGGATATCCAGTAATCCCTCATCAATCATTGAAGAGATTATTCCTACCCATGGAATAGCCTTGGCCCCCCTGCTGGAAACCAGTTGACCACAGATGTGTAGGTTTATTTCTGGACGCTTACCTCCCCACCTGCCTTCTTGCCAGAACCACGCTGCTGTGACCACTGCTCATTTGCAGTCAGTTCTGCAGCCAGGAAGTGTGGGTCCTCCTTGTTGCTCTTCTGCAACAACACGTTATGTACTTGAGTCTCTTCCAATGCCATGTTGATTTTAAGATGAGTTTTTCTATTTAAGGAAATTATAATATTAATGAGCTGTTGGGATTTTGCTAGGGATGACATTGACTCTGTAGATCTCTTTGGAGACTGTCGCCTTCTTATCAATATACAAAGTTTCCCAATCTGTGAACACGAGGTGTCTTCCCACTCATTTAGGGACTTTAACTCCTTTCAAAATCGTCTATGGTTCTTTATGTACAAGTCCTGAGTCTCTTAGTTAAATTTATTCCTAATATTTTGTTAGAGATTGTTGTGTCTGTGTTCCTAAGAGATGTAGATCCCTTATTTTCTTTTCTTGGGATGTCATATCTGGTTTTGGCATCAGAGTAATTTTGGTCTCCAGGAATTATCAGGTAGTGTCCCTTCTTTTGTTGTTTGAAAGAATTACACAGAATTCATGTTCATTCTTCCTTAAATAGTTGGTGAAATTTACAATCAAATCCATCTGATCTCAGACATTCATTTAGGACATTTTTCTTTATCATTCCATCTCATTACCCATTATAGGTTACTTCACATTTTCTACTTCTTCTTGAGTCAGTTTGGTAGTTTGTGTGACCTAAGAACGTGTTGATTTCATCTAAGTTATCTAATTTGTTGGTGCACTGTTGCTCTTACTGTTTTTTTTTTTTGTTTTTTTTTTTAATTTTAATTTTTATTTATTTTTCTCAAAAGTTGCATTTAAATACATGTTATCAAACATAACAGAAAAAAAACAAATTTTCAGAAGCTGTACACACTATTCACTGAAAATATTTGTTGAGGCAAATAGAAAAAAAAATTATTACAATCATAATTTTTCTAACTTTGCACAAAATTATAAGCA